>JARWLF010000149.1:0-27864 GCA_029853055.1 Scenedesmus sp. KT-U | reverse complement strand
TCGAAGAGGAAGGCCAGCGCGAAGGCGCCTTCGAGCCGGGCCAGCGTCGCGCGCGCGGCCTCGAGCGGGGTCAGGCCCTGATCGAGGTGATGTCCCGTCCAGAGCGCCACCGTTTCCGTGTCGGTCTGCGATTGCGGTTGGATGCCCAGGGCTTCGAGCCCGGCGCGAAGGTCGCGGAAGTTCTCGATGATGCCGTTATGGACGACCGCGACGCGGCCGAAACGGTGGGGATGGGCGTTCACCTCGGTCGCGGCGCCGTGGGTGGCCCACCGGGTATGGCCGATGCCCGAATGGCCGGGCAGGGGTTCGTGGACCAGCCGGTCGCTGAGGTTGACCAGCTTGCCCACCGCGCGCCTCCGGTCCAGCCGCCCCGACGCATCCACTGTCGCCACGCCAGCGCTGTCATAGCCGCGATATTCCAGGCGCTTCAGCGCCTCGACCAGTTGGGGGGACACCTCGTGGCTGCCCAGAATGCCGATGATGCCGCACATCAGCGGGCCCCCTTCTTCGCGCGCAGCGCCGCCATCAGGCGCAGGGCCAGACCGGGCTTGGTCGCCTGTTTCGCGCGACCAATGGCCAGGGCCCCGTCGGGCACGTCCTCGGTGATGGTGCTGCCCGAACCGGTCATCGCATCCGCGCCGACATGGACGGGCGCGACCAGCATCGTGTCGCTGCCGATGAAGGCACGGGGGCCGATGGTGGTGCGGTGCTTCATCACGCCGTCGTAATTGCAGGTGATCGTGCCGGCGCCGATATTCGTGTGCTCGCCAACATGGGCATCGCCCAGATAGGTCAGGTGGCCAACCTTGACGCCTTCGTCGAGGACGCTGTTCTTGATCTCGACGAAATTGCCGACATGGACGTCGCCGCCCAGTTCCGCGCCGGGGCGGAGGCGGGCGAAGGGACCGACCGTGGCGCCGGCGCTGACATGGCAGCCTTCCAGATGGCAGAAGGGCAGGATCTCGGCGCCCGATTCCACGGTGACGCCGGGGCCGAAGACCACGTTCGGGCCGATCACCGCATCGCGGCCGATCACCGTGTCCAGCGCGAACCAGACGCTGCCCGGATCGGTCAGCGTCACGCCGTCCTCCAGCGCGCGGGCGCGCGCGCGGGCCTGGAACAGCGCCTCGGCGCGGGCGAGTTCGGCCCGGGTGTTGATGCCGAGCGTTTCCTCTTCGTCACAGGTGACGACATCGGCGCGCAGCCCCTCGGCCCGGGCCAGGGCCACAAGGTCGGTCAGGTAGTATTCGCCCGCCGCATTGTCGTTGGTCAGGCGCGGCAGAAGCTGGCGCAGAAGGCTTGCCTGCATCGCCATCACGCCGGAATTGCACAGGGCGATCTGACGCGTGGCGGCGTCGGCATCCTTCCATTCGACGATGCGTTCCAGCCCGCGCGAGGTCACGACGAGGCGGCCGTAGCGGCCGGGCTCCTCGGCCTCGAAGCCCAAGACCACCAGATTTGCGGGGTGGCTGGCCAGGGCGGCCAATGTGTCATCGGCGATGAAGGGGGTGTCGCCATAGAGGATGATCACGCGGCCCTCGAACCCTTCCAGCGCGGGCAGGGCCTGCCGGACCGCGTGACCCGTGCCAAGCTGTTCGGCCTGAAGCGCGGTCGCGACCTCGGGGTCGAGACGGGCGAGCGCCGTGCCCACGGCCTCGGCGCCGTGGCCGGTGACGACGACGATCTGTTCGGGATCGAGGCTGCGCGCGGCCGTCAGGGCATGGCCGACCAGGGGCACGCCGCCCAGCCGGTGCAGGACCTTGGGCAGGTCCGATTGCATCCGGCTGCCCTGACCCGCTGCCAGAATCACCACTGCCACCGCGTCTTCGGTCATGCCTGCCTCTTCCACTGTTTGCTTTTTGTCAGGGGCGTTCTAATCGGGGCGGGGGGCGCTGGCTAGGGCTCGGCATTCACCTTTGTTTTCGGATCGTTTCGGAGGATGCAGATGGCGGGAACGGTGGTCTTCGACCTGGACGGGACGCTGGCGGATACATCAGGCGATCTGGTCGCGGCGGCGAATGCCTGCTTTCGGGCGCGGGGGATGGGCGATCTGCTGGACCCGGTGGCCGATGCGCTGATCGCCTTTCAGGGCGGGCGCGCGATGCTGCGGGCGGGCTATGCGCGGATGAGCGCCGAGATGCTGCTGCCTCCGGGCGCCGAGGATGAGGATTACCCCCGCCTGCTGGGCCATTACGGCGAAGCGATCGCGGTGCATACGCGGCTTTATCCGGGCGTCGAGGCGGCCCTGGACCGACTGGAGGCAGCAGGGCACCGGCTGGCGGTCTGCACGAACAAGCCCGAGGCTTTGGCCGAGGCGCTGCTGCGCGAGCTGGGCCTGCGGGACCGGTTCGGCGCGATGATCGGGGCGGATACGCTGCCGGTCCGCAAGCCCGATCCGCGGCCCTATCAGGCAGCGGTCGAGGGTGCGGGCGGCGTGGTCGCGCGATCGTTTCTGGTGGGCGATACGGAAACGGACCGCCGGACGGCCTCGGCTGCGGGGGTCAGGGTCGCGCTGGTCTCGTTCGGGCCGGAGGGGAAGGGGATCGAGCGCCTGGCGCCCGAGGCGCTGCTGGATCATTTCGACGCGCTGCCGGATCTGGCGCGCGACTGGCTAGGCTAGGAAGGGGGGGGCGCTGCCCCCCATCGCGCAAGCGCGATTCCCCCCGGGATATTTGGACCAAGGCAAAGGCAGGATGCCCTTGCCCTGGTGTGGGTCATTCGGCTTCATTCGCGGGCTTGGCGTTGAGATGGCCATAATTCTGGGCACCGATCGTGTCGTAGAGGCCGATCTGCGTTTCGAGGAAGTCGATATGGCCTTCCTCGTCCGCGATGAGTTCCTCGAAGAGGTTCTTGCTGACGTAATCGCCCACGCTTTCGCAGTAATCGCGCGCCTCGATATAGAGCGTGCGGGCATCGTGCTCGGCGGCGAGGTCGGAATCCAGCGTCTCGCGGAGGTTCTGGCCGATTCGCAGCGGGTCGAGCTTTTGCAGGTTCGGATGGCCTTCGAGGAAGATGATCCGCTGGATCAGCTTGTCGGCGTGGTGCATTTCCTCGATGGATTCCTCGCGCGATTTCGCCGCGATCCGGCCGAAGCCCCAATCTTCCTGCAGACGGTAATGCAGCCAGTATTGGCTGACCGCGGTCAGTTCAGACCGCAGCGCGGCGTTCAGATAGTCGATGACCTTGGCGTCGCCCTTCATGGCTTGCTTCCTTCTTGCTGTCTGTGCGTGGCCGCAAAATCGGCGGTGCGACCCCCAGCTTATCGCAAGCGCGCATCGTGTCCAGAAAGAGCGGCACGCAGCCACCGCAATCGGCCCGCTTCCCCAAGGCGTGGTAGATCTTGCCGGGAGTGATGATCGTCTGCGGATCTGCGGCGCGCATCCAGTCGATGGCGGCGTGGATGTCGTGATCCGAAATCTGCGTGCAGTGGCAAACGATCATGGCGGGCTCCTGTCGGACAGAAACTGACTGATTTTGTCGGTTGTGTAAAGATCGAGTTTTTTACTTGGGCATCACGGATGCTTGACGGATCCGTGGAGAGGCCGCAGAAGCGGGCGCATGAAGCTGTCCGATTTCGATTTTGACCTGCCCGACGAACTGATCGCGACCCGGCCTGCGCGTCCGCGCAGTTCGGCCCGTCTGCTGCATGCCGAGGGCGGGGTTCTGGCTGACCGCCGCGTGAGCGATCTGCCGATGGTGCTGCGGCCCGGCGATCTGCTGGTGCTGAACGACACGCGCGTCATCCCGGCGCGGCTGAACGGGACACGAACCCGTCAGACCCCGCAGGGCGATGCCGTGGCCGGGATCGAGGTCACGCTGCTGGAGCCCGCAGCCGAGGGCTGGCAGGCGCTGGCCAAGCCGCTGCGCAAGCTGCGGCAGGGCGAGGTGATCCGGTTCGGCGACGCGCTGTCCGCCACCGTGGCCGAGATCGGCGAGGCCGGTCTGCGGCTGGTCTTCGACGCCGAAGGCGATGCCTTCGACGCGGCGTTGCGGCAGGTGGGGGCAATGCCCCTGCCGCCCTATATCGCCTCGCTCCGGGCGCCGGACGAGCAGGATCACGAGGATTACCAGACGGTCTGGGCCGCGCAGAACGGTGCCGTCGCAGCCCCCACGGCCAGCCTGCATTTCGACCAGCCGCTGCTGGAGGCGTTGGCCGCGCGCGGGGTGGAATTCGTGCATGTCACTCTGCATGTGGGGGCGGGCACCTTCCTGCCGGTCAAGGTCGAGGACGTGACGACCCACAAGATGCACGCCGAACGCGGCTTCATCACCCCCGAGGCCGCCGCGACCATCAATCGTGCCAAGGCCGAGGGGCGGCGCGTGATCCCGGTGGGCACGACCGCGCTTCGATTGATCGAATCGGCGGCGACCGGTCCGGGGCAGGTGGCGCCATTCGACGGGGCGACGGACATCTTCATCTATCCCGGCTTTCAATTCCGTGTGACGGACGGGCTGATGACCAATTTCCATCTGCCCAAATCGACGCTGATGATGCTGGTCTCGGCGCTGATGGGCGCGGAAAAGATCATGGATCTCTATGGACATGCCGTGCGCGAGCGTTATCGTTTCTTCAGCTATGGCGACGCGTCGCTGCTGATCCCGTAAGGTCGCTTGGGGACTGGCCCATCGTCGCCAGAGGCTTTAGGGCAGTCGATCTGACCCTTTTACGCCCCTGAAGACGAGGCCGCGATGATCTCGGTTCTGCGCACGACCTGGCCCCTTCTGTTGGGCATCCTGTTGCTGATGGTCGGCAACGGGATGCAGGGCACGCTGCTGGGCATCCGGGGAGATATCGAGGGCATCCCGACCTTTCTGATGTCGCTGGTCATGTCGGCCTATTTCGGCGGCTTCCTGCTGGGCAGCCTGCTGGTGCCGGACCTGATCAAGCATGTCGGCCATGTGCGGGTCTTCGCGGCCCTGGGCTCGCTGATCTCGGCGGGGCTCGTGCTGTTCGCGGTCGAGCCGCACTGGATCAGCTGGGCGGCCCTGCGCTTCCTGATCGGGTTCTGCTTCTGCGGGGTCTATGTTACGGCGGAAAGCTGGCTGAATGCGGGCTCGACCAACGAGAACCGGGGCCAGTCGCTTTCGGCCTACATGATCGTGCAGCTGCTGGGCATTGTGGTGGCGCAGGCTCTGCTGAACGTGGGCGATCCGGCGGGCTATCTGCTGTTCATCATCCCCTCGGTGCTGGTCTCGCTGGCCTTCACGCCGATCCTGCTGTCGGCCCAGCCCGCCCCGCAATTCGAGACGATCAAGCGGATGTCCTTTGGCAGGCTCTACCGCGCCTCGCCGCTTGGCTGCGTGGGGATCTTCCTGATGGGCGGGGTCTTTGCGGCGCTGTCGGGCATGTCCTCGGTCTGGGGGGCGATGATCGGCCTGTCGGTGGCGCAGATCAGCCTGTTCGTCGCCGCGATCTATGCGGGCGGGCTGGTGCTGCAATATCCGATCGGCTGGATCTCGGACCGCTATGACCGCCGCAAGCTGGTGCTGATCCTGTCGGCCATAGGGGGCCTCTGCGGGCTGCTGGTGATCGCCGCGCAGCCGGGGACGGTCGGGCTGGTGATCGCCGGGGCCATCATGGGCGGCGTGGCGAACCCGATCTATGCCCTGCTTCTGGCCTACACGAACGATTACCTGGACCAGAGCGACATGGCCGCGGCCTCGGCGGGGCTCTTGTTCATCTACGGGATCGGCAGCATGGGCGGCCCGGTCATCACCGGCTGGCTGATGGATGTGATCGGGCCGGACGGATACTGGGTCTATATGGGCGTGCTGCTGGCCGCGCTGACCGCCTATGCCGCATGGCGTGCGACGCAGCGCCGGGCGCTGACGCCCGACGAACAGGGCAGTTTTGCCGTCATCACCCCAAGCGCCACCCCCGTCGCGGTCGAGATCGTGCTGGACGAAGCGCAATCGGACGGCGCCCAAGGCACCGCCTGACCGGGGCTTCCGGCCTGTCCGAGGGCGCGCTTGCCGCCTGCGCGCAAATGGTTTAACGCTGAACTATATCTCAGGCAGCGGGGAATGTCATGGCCCAGAGTTTCGACATGGTGGTGATCGGCGCCGGACCGGGCGGTTACGTCGCGGCGATCCGGGGCGCGCAGCTTGGCCTCAAGGTCGCCTGCATCGAGCGCGAACATCTGGGCGGCATCTGCCTCAACTGGGGCTGCATCCCGACCAAGGCCATGCTGCGCTCGGCCGAGGTCTATCACCTCATGCACCGGGCCAAGGATTTCGGGCTGAAGGCCGACGGGATCGGCTATGACCTCGACGCGGTGGTGAAACGCTCGCGCGGGGTTGCCAAGCAGCTTTCCGGCGGGATCGGGCACCTGTTCAAGAAGAACAAGGTGACGGTCATCATGGGCGAGGCGAAGCTGGCCGGGAAGGGCAAGGTCACCGTCCAGAGCGACAAGGGCACCGAGGAGGTGACCGCGAAGTCCATCGTGCTGGCCACCGGCGCGCGCGCGCGCGAACTGCCGGGGCTGGAGCCGGACGGCAAGCAGGTCTGGAACTACAAACACGCCCTCGTGCCGCCGCATATGCCGAAGAAGCTGTTGGTCATCGGCTCGGGCGCCATCGGGATCGAGTTCGCCAGCTTCTTCAACACGCTCGGCGCCGAGACGACCGTGGTCGAGGTGATGGACCGCGTCCTTCCGGTCGAGGATGCCGAGATCAGCGCCTTCGCCAAGAAGCAGTTCGTCAAGCAGGGCATGACGATCCTGGAAAAGGCGACGGTCAAGAAGCTGGACCGCAAGGGTTCGACCGTCACCGCCCATATCGAGACCGGCGGCAAGACCGAGACGCGCGATTTCGACACGGTCATCTCGGCCGTCGGCATCGTCGGCAACACCGAGGGGCTGGGTCTGGAAGAGGCCGGGATCAAGGTCGACCGGACCCATGTGGTGACGGATGAGTATTGCCGCACCGGGGTCGAGGGCGTCTATGCCATCGGCGATCTGGCCGGCGCGCCCTGGCTGGCGCACAAGGCCAGCCACGAGGGCGTCATGGTGGCCGAACTGATCGCGGGCGGGCATCCCCATCCGATCAAGCCGGGCTCGATCGCCGGCTGCACCTATTGCCACCCGCAGGTCGCAAGCGTCGGGCTGACCGAAGCCAAGGCCAAGGAGCAGGGCTATGACGTCAAGGTCGGGCGCTTCCCCTTCATCGGCAACGGCAAGGCCATCGCTCTCGGCGAGCCCGAGGGGATGATCAAGACGATCTTCGATGCGAAGACGGGCGAGTTGCTGGGCGCGCACATGGTCGGCGCCGAGGTGACCGAGCTGATCCAGGGCTATGTCGTCGGCCGTCAGCTCGAGACGACCGAGCAGGACCTGATGGAGACGGTCTTCCCGCATCCAACCCTGTCCGAGATGATGCACGAGGCGGTTCTGGACGCCTATGGACGCGCCATTCATTTCTGATTGCGTCAGCTGATCGTCATGACGGGGGGCCTTACGCCCCCCGTTTGCGTTTACGCGTTCAGTTCGCCGGGGTCAGCGTGGTGACCCCGACCGCCGCCGCCCGCGCCAGCGCCGGGTCCAGCGACATGCCCACATATTCGCCCCGGCGCCACAGCCGCGACAGGTCGTCGTAATGGCGCGACAGCGGGTGCCCGGATTGCCCCGTCGAGATGATGAAGACCGACGAGTCGGGATCAGCCAGATCGAAGACGCCGCGGAAGGTCGCGCCGTCCTCGGCGGCAAAGGGTTCGGGTCCGCGCCCGAACAGACCGCTGCGCGCCACCGTGAAATCGCCGCCCGAGATCGATTGCGTGATGTTCGTGATCCAGCCCAGGGCGGGCAGGTTGCCCAGACCCGGATGGATATGCCGGGCCTCGTGCCGGTCGCCCCATCGCCAGCTTTCGACATCGGGGCCGAAGCGCGCCGTCAGGTCCTGGATGGCGCGGTCCAGCGACTGACGGGCGATGGTCATGCAATCCTCGGTCGCCGCGCTCTGCACGATGTCGCACCAGCGCGAGGCGCCGTCGACATTGCGGAAGACCGCCTCGATGAAGGCCGGTTGCAGGCTGTGGATGTCGTCTGCCAGCGGGCCGATCTCGTCCCGGATCAGCCGGTCCTGAAGCGCGCTCATCCAGGCAGAATAGATCAGCGGCTCGGGAAGGTGCTCGTTCATCGCGCCGTCCCATTCCGCCAGCAGGGCCAGCGCGTCCTGCCGCTGCCGCTCGGGCGTGCCGGGGGGGGCGGGATCGCCCGTGAACCACAGGTCGGCACCGACCACAGGCAGCAGCGCGCGGGCTGCCGGGCTGACGATGTCCAGCTGCGCCGCGATGAAGCTGTCGCGGGAATGAACCTCGCGGTCGCCCAGAAGACGCGCGAGCCGGGACCGGCGCGGGTCCAGGCGGCCCGGCTCTTCGGTGGCCAGAGCCATCCCGCTGTCGGGCTGGGCGGGCGCGGCGACCAGGCCGGTCAGGCCGGTCCATTCCGACTGGGGCAGCCAGCCGGGCGCGGGCAGCAAGCCGCCCGTCGGATGGTCGGCGCCGCGCTCGGGCCTTGCCCCTGCCATCAGCGAATGCACCGCATCCTCGGATGCCAGCAGCACGTTCAGCGCCGGTGCGACCAAGGGTTCCAGCGCGGTGGCGGCGCGGTCGGCATCGGCACTTTGCATCAGCGCCATCAGCGCCGACATGCTGCTGTCCTGAGCCGACAGCCCGGTCCAGCGCAGGGCCGCGACATGGCCGATGGGAACGACATCGCGCAATCCCGGCTCCAGCCCCGGCACGACCGGGCCGTTGCGGGTGTTTCGCAGCGTAATGGTCTGGTCCTCGCCGTCGAGGACGCGGATGATCTCGCGCCGCGTCTCGAAATCCAGCCAACCTTCAGGGCCCCGATAGCGGTTCGGATTGCCGGGCTGGACCTCTTCGATGACGATATCGGCGTCGTCCAGACCCGCAGGCGTCAGCGCCCAGGCCAGCGACGGGTTGCGGCCCGTCAGCACCACCGGCATGCCGGGGATCGTCGCGCCGATCACCCCGCCCGAGGACAGTTCCAGCCGCGCCAGATAGAACAGCGACGGCGCCGTCAGGCGGCTATGCAGATCGCCCGCCAGCAGCGCCCCTTCGCCGATGGTGCGGCGCGGGGCGGCGGCGAAGGCGCTGGCGCCAAGCGACAGGCCCGGGCGCAGATAGCTCAGCGGCGCGCGCACCGCGTCATGGTCGCTGCGGCGTTCGGGATTGGCGAAACGTGCCTCGGGGAAGATGTCGGCATAGGGGGCGGCGGGGCGCGGCAGGCCGGGCCGCGCGACGATCTCGGCCCCGTGCTGGGGCCAAGCCAGCGACAGCCGGGCGCGCAGGATCTCGTCCGAGGCCGCATCGGTCATGCTGGCCGCGTAAAGCTTGAGGATCGCCAGCGAATCGGCGGGCTGCCAATAGGCGATCTCGTCGGGAAAGAGAAAGAATTCCGGCGCGCCGCGTCCTCTCGCGCCCTCGTTCACGATGCGGATCCACTGGTTCACCCCGGCAGCATAGGCAGCCAGCGCCTCGCGCGTGGGGGCGTCCTGCGCCTCGACCGAGCGCCGCGCCAGCGTGTAAAGGCCCAGCCGCCGCATCAGGTCGTCCTGCGGCACGGCGCGGGGGCCGTGAAGCTCGGCCAAGCGACCCTGAGCGGTGCGCCGCAGCAGCGTCATCTGGAACAGCCGGTCCTGGGCATGGGCGAGGCCGAGTGCGAAGAACACATCCGCATCCGTCTCGCCAAAGATGTGGGGCACGTTCTCGGTCGAGCGGACGATCTCGACTGGGGCCGAGATGCCCTCGACCCGATGGCTGATCGCGTAATCGGGCAGCGAGCGGACGGCGAAATACCAGGTCAGCACCCCCGCCAGCACCGTCAGCACCAAAAGGCCGACGGTCAGCCGCAGCAGCCAGCGAAACAGGGTCAGCATCGGGGGACGGTCCTTGGGGCTGAGGGTCGGCTGTTGGGCGGCAGGGGATTGACCCTGCCGCGCTTCGGGTGATGCTGTGGTCCATAAGCCAGCAAGCAGGCCATTTCAACGCGGCCGGCACGCAGGCAGGATCACGGCAACGAGGGTGCGACATGGCGAAGACGGCGTTTCTGGGCTTGGGGGTGATGGGATTTCCGATGGCGGGGCATCTGATGCGCGCGGGCCATGCGGTGACGGTCTACAACCGCAGCCCCGCCAAGGCCGAGGCCTGGGTCGCGCAGCATGGCGGCGCCCATGCGCCCACCCCGCGCGAGGCGGCGGCGGGCGCCGATTTCGTGATGGCCTGCGTGGGCAATGACGACGATCTGCGGCAGGTCTGCCTTGGCCCCGACGGCGCATTCGCGGGCATGGCCCCGGGCGCGGTCTTCGTCGACCACACCACGGTGTCGGCCAAGGTGACGCGCGAACTGGCCGAGGCCGCGCATCGGGCGGGGCTGGGCTATGTCGATGCCCCGGTTTCGGGCGGGCAGGCGGGTGCCGAGAACGGGCAGCTTTCGGTCATGTGCGGCGGCAGCCCCGAAGATTACGCCAAGGCCGAGCCCGTGATCGACGCCTATGCCCGGATCTGTCGCCGCATGGGCGATGTCGGCGCCGGGCAGATGGCCAAGATGTGCAACCAGATCGCCATTGCCGGGCTGGTGCAGGGCCTGTCGGAATCGCTGGCCTTTGCGGAACGCGCAGGTCTGGATACGGCCCTGCTGGTCGAGGTGATCAGCCAGGGCGCCGCCGGAAGCTGGCAGATGGCCAACCGCCACAAGACCATGGCCGAAGGCCATTTCGACCACGGCTTCGCGGTGGACTGGATGCGCAAGGATCTGGCCATCTGCCTTGAGACCGCGGACGAGATCGGCGCCTCGCTGCCCGTCACCGCCTTGGTCGACCAGTTCTACCATGAGGTTCAGCGCATGGGCGGGGGGCGGTGGGACACGTCCTCGCTGATCGCGCGTCTGCGGCGATGATATTCCGAACGCAGAATGAGACTTGATCGAGGTCAAGGCGGCGCGCCCCGCCGTGACCGATCCTGTCTTGCGGCGATCCCGCCGCAGGAGAGGATGAATGAGCTATTCCGACAAGATCGAGGCCATGCGCGGCGAGTTGCGCGCGCTGAACAAGGCCATCCCCGAGGCGACGCGGGCCTTCGGCGCGCTGAGCAAGGCGGCCAAGGATCAGGGCGTGCTGTCGGTCAAGGAAAAGGAATTCGTGGCGCTTGGCTCGGCGCTTGGGCAACGTTGCGAGCCCTGCATCAACTTCCATGTCGAGGCGCTGATGAAGGCGGGCGGCACGCGCGAGGAATTGTGCGACGTGCTGGCCATGTGCATCCAGATGGGCGGCGGGCCGGCGCTGATGTATGCGGGTCACGCGCTGGCATGCTGGGACGAACTGGCCGCCTCGGCTGCGGCCTCGGGCTGAGCGGGCCCGGCCTGGACCTGCGCCAGCACGAAAAGCCGCAGCGCGGTGGCCAGCCCGACCTCGGGCGGTCGGGCGCGGTCGATCCGGCCGATCAGGCAGGCACGGGTCAGCCCCATCAGCCGCGCCTGCTGGTCCAGCGCACGCCAGAACGCGTCCTCCAGCGAGACCGAGGTCGCGTGCCCCTCGATCGTGACCGAGCGTTTGCGCGGCGCGGACATCGGGGGCAGGTCAATCATCGCGGCGGTGATCCTCGTGCCGCTGTTCGGCGCGGCGGGCCTCGGCTTCGCGGGCCTCGCGCAGGGCGCGGGGTTCGCCATGCCTGGCGGCATTCGCATCGGCGGCCGCGCGGGCCTCGGCGCGGGCGCGGTTCTTGCGGAACTGGCGCAGGTTGATCGGCTTGGTCATGGCCACGGCCTTGCAATGCAGAAGGGCGCGCCAATCTGGCGCGCCCTTGTCGTGATGGTCAAGAGGGATCAGCCCTTGGGGCCGATCATGTCCTCGGGGCGCACGATCCGGTCGAAGGTCTCGCCATCGACGAAACCCAGATTGATCGCCTCTTCGCGCAGGGTCGTGCCGTTCTTGTGAGCGGTCTTGGCGACCTTGGTGGCATTGTCATAGCCGATGGTCGGCGCCAGTGCCGTCACCAGCATCAGCGATTCCTTCATCAGCTTCTCGATCCGCTCGACATTGGCCTTGGTGCCCACGACCATGTTGTCGGTGAAGCTGGAGGCCGCATCCCCAAGAAGCTGCATGGATTGCAGCACGTTGTAGGACATCATCGGGTTGTAGACGTTCAGCTCGAAATGCCCCTGGCTGCCGGCGAAGCCCACCGCGGCGTCGTTGCCCATGACATGGGCGCAGACCATGGTCAGCGCCTCGGCCTGGGTCGGGTTCACCTTGCCCGGCATGATCGAGCTGCCCGGCTCGTTCTCGGGCAGGATCAGCTCGCCGAGACCCGAGCGCGGCCCCGAGCCCAGCAGGCGCATGTCGTTGGCGATCTTGAACAGGCTGCCTGCGACCGTCTTCAGCGCGCCCGAGAACATGACCATCGCGTCGTGGGCGGCCAGCGCCTCGAACTTGTTCGGCGCGGTGACAAAGGGCAGGTCGGTGATCTTAGCGATCTCGGCCGCGATGGCCGTGTCCCAGCCCTTCTTGGTGTTCAGCCCGGTGCCGACGGCGGTGCCGCCCTGGGCCAGCTCGTAGATGTCGGGCAGGCAAGCCTTCACCCGCTCGATCCCCTTGCGGACCTGATGGGCATAGCCGCCGAACTCCTGGCCCAGGGTCAGGGGCGTGGCGTCCTGCGTGTGGGTGCGGCCGATCTTGATGATGTCCTTGAACTCGTCCGATTTCGCCTCCAGCGCGGCGGCGAGCTTTTCCAGCCCCGGAAGCAGCGTGTCCCGCGCCAGCATGCCGATGGCGACATGCATCGCGGTCGGGAAGGTGTCGTTCGAGGACTGGCCCATGTTGCAGTGATCGTTGGGGTGGACGGGCTTCTTCGAACCCATCTCGCCGCCCATGATCTCGATCGCGCGGTTCGAGATGACCTCGTTCGCGTTCATGTTCGACTGCGTGCCCGAGCCGGTCTGCCAGACGACCAGCGGGAAGTTGTCGTCGAACTTGCCCTGGAAGACCTCCATTGCGGCCTGTTCCATAGCGTCGGCCAGATCGGCGGGCAGGTCGCCGTTCGTGCGGTTCACGCGCGCGGCCGCCAGCTTGATCGCGCCAAGGGCACGGATGATCGGGACCGGCTGGCGTTCCCAACCGATCGGGAAGTTCATGATCGAACGCTGCGTCTGCGCGCCCCAGTATTTCGAGGCGTCAACCTCGAGCGGGCCGAAGCTGTCGGTTTCGGTGCGGGTCTTGGTCATCGGGTCGCTCCCTCACGGTTTCGCGCGTGGTTTAGCGGGAAGGGCGCTCGTGTGCAATTCGTATGCGACGGTATGCCGTCGCTAACATCACGCTTCCATCGCACGGATCGCCGCGCGCAGGGCCGGGATCTCGGCCTCGGGCAGGGGCATGATCGGGGGCTGGGGCTGCGCCTCGGTCAGGTCCATCAGCCGGGCGGCGGCATGGGCGACCCGCAGGCTGCCATAGCGTCGCAGCAGATCCCAAAGCGGCTGAAAGCGTTCCTCGGTCCGCCTTGTTCCGGTCGCATCCCCGGCCTGCGCGGCGCAGGACAGGGTCAGCGTCATGTCGGGCCACAGGCCCGCCACAACGCTGAACCAGGCATCGGCCTTGTCCAGAAGCGCCCGCGTGCAGCCCCAGTCGCCGCTGTAGCCGATCACGAAATCCTCGGGCAGCAGGGGGCGCAGGGCCGCGACCTCTTCCGCGATGGTGCCCGCCGCGGGCAGCGGCATCTTGATTGCTTCGACATGGGGCAGGGCGGCCAGTCGCGCGATCAGGGCGTGGCTCATGGTGACGCGGGTCGTCGTCGGGTTGTTGTAGATGCAGAGCGGCAGCCCCCCGGCATCGGCCACGGCGGCGTAATGTGCGACGATCTCGTCCTCGGTTAGGGGCGTATAGCTGACCGGCGCCAGCAGCAGCCCCTCTGCCCCCGCCTCGGCCGCGTGCCGGGCCAGCGCCACGCTGTCGCGGGTGGTCAGCGCGCCGATCCCGGCGATCACCGGAACCCGCGCGCGGGTCACGTCCAGCGCGATCTCGAGCGTGCGGCGCCGTTCGTCCAGCGTCAGATAGGCATAGCTGCCGGTGCTGCCCAACAGGCCGATGCTGTCCACCTCGGCCCTGACCAGACGGGTCAGGATGCGGCGCAGATCGGCCTCGATCACCCGACCTTCGGGCGTGGCGGGAGTGATGGGAAAGGCCGACAGGCCGCGCATGACCGACATGGGATTTCCTCTGCTGCGATGGTCCGCATCAAGCCCGGTCGCGCCGCCTCAGGCAAGCCCCCGCGATGCCTCGATCAGCGGCGGCCGGTCGGCTGCTACTTGCGCCAGCGGTCCAGACGCACGACCTCGCCGCCGCCCGAGGGGGGCGTGTCGTCGCCGTCATCCTCGGCATCAAGCTCGTATTCGGCGTCCTCGTCCTCATCCTCGTCGTCGCTGTCCTGCGTCTCGAAGCGCAGGCCGAACTCGACCGAGGGGTCGACGAAGGTGCGAAGCGAATCGAACGGGATGCGCAGCGGTTCGGGCGAATTGCCGAAATTCAGCGTGATGGTGAACCCCTCGTCATCGACGCTGAGATTGTCGAACCAGTGCTGGATGACGATGGTCATCTCTTCGGGATAGCGGGCGCGCAGCCAGTCGGCCATCTGCACGTCGGGATCGCGCGTGTCGAAGGTGATGAAGAAGTGATGCTCGCCCGGCAGCCCCTCGTCGGCGATCTTGCGCAGGACCTCGGCGATCAAGCCCTGCATCGCGCGATGCATCATCCCGCCATAATCGATTCCGGCACGCGCCATGTGATCACCCTTCCTGTCTCGGCGCCAAGCATAGGGATATGGGCGGGGATGAAAAGAGGCGATGAGGAAGGGAAAAATGCAGGATTACATGGCAAATCGCCTTAAGCCTTGATCTGTCAAAGGAACCGTTTTCCAGCGGTTTAGCCAGAAACCGTGAACGTCGCCAGAACATCGCGGCCAACTGTAAAACAGATTTCAGCGGCCTGCCGAGCGATGCCGTTGCCCCTGAAATGGCGACTTCGATGCAGCGCTTCCAGCGCACGGACGCGCTGACCCAAATCCTCGGAGGCGGTGATGGGGCGTGACCGCAGGAACGAGGCCAAGGCCGAACACTTCACCAAGATGATCCGCAACACCATGGAGACGCCCGCATGGCGCGCCCTGAGCAGCACGGCGCAGGCGCTTTACCCATGGCTCAAGATGGAATGGAAAGGCCCCCAGGCCAACAACAACGGCAAGATCAGCCTGCCGGTTCGAGAGGCCGCCAAGGCGCTGGGCTGTAGCAAGGATGCAGCCGCGAGGGGGTTTCAGGATCTACAGGCCAAGGGCTTCATCGTCCTGACTTCCTTCGGGCGGATGGGGACGGAAGGCAAGGGGGCGCCCCCGACCTATGAGCTGACAGAGCTGGCAACGCCGGGGGGCGAGGGCCACGCGGGCAGCAAGCTCTATCTGCACTGGCAGGAAGGCCACGACTTCCCCGTGCGCGCCCATGCCCCGAGCAACCCGACCGGGAACAACGGGAGATTGATCGGCGGATCAAAAAACGAAATCCCGTCATCAAAATCGGGACGTGTCGTCATCGAAATGAGGACGAAAAAGTGAGTTCCAGTCATCAAAACCGGGACGGCACGTCATCAAAACCGGGACGAAAACGGCCCGTTTTGCCCCCGTTCCAGTCCCCAAAATCTGGACATCCTTATCTACCACTACCCCTAGCTTGAGAGGCTTAGAGCATGACGACTCTTCCAGACTTCCTGATCCGTGACCTGACCGTGATCGACGGCGCCCCGAACGTCGCGGGCAATCGCTTGCTGGCGACCTTCACCCTCGGGACAAGCGCCATTGCCATTCGGGGCTGTGTCCTGATCGAGAAGGCAAGCGGCATTGTCCGGGTTGGTGGCCCGGCTGGCAAAACGACCAAGGGCTTTGCTGTTGGTGCGCAGATCACCGACGAGGCCTTTTCGCGTGCGGTCGCCCGTCGCGCCGCAGCCGCATACAGCGCACTGACTGGCCGCGAGGTGTTCGATGAATGACCAGATCCAAGAGGGCAGCGTGGTTCGCCTCAAGAGCGGCGGGCCTGAAATGACCGTGTGTGACGTGGTGCCAACGATGAACATGTGTCGCTGCGTCTGGTTCGCGGGCAACAACGTCATCCGTGACGACTTCCGCGTGACGACCCTGCGCATCGTGTCGGAGGATCGAAAGCCGTGGGTGCTGACATGACGGGCGGGGGTGGTCGTCAACTTTCGGGCCACCTCGGGGACCGGCGCGGGGACAAACGCGCAATATCGGGCCGAATTGAGGATTTCGGCGGCGCAGGCGATCCGCTTCACGGCGCCCCGCCTCTGGACCCCTGGCGGCTTGACGAGGTGCTGGAGCCGCCCCCGACCGGCAAGTTGTGGGGGCTGCCGACCATCGCGGCGGCGCTTGGCGTGAGCGTGGCGACCGCGCGGCGTTGGGCGAGGAAGCCGGGCGTGCCGATCTACCAACCGGACGGGGCGGGCGCGCATTTCGCCTTCCTGTCAGAACTGCGCGCATGGCTGCGTGGCCGTCGCGCGGGACAGTGACAGGATTTGCTAGGTATTTCTAGGGTTTGGCATCTGATAGGGCAGAATAAGCGACGTTATTCTGGGCCGCATGAAGCTGCTGAACCTTTTCCGTCGCCCGCCTTCCGAAAGCAAGGCCCTTTCTGCGCCCGATGCCGCCCTTCTGGAGCTGTTCGGCGCTGTTCCGACCGCCTCGGGCGTGGCGGTTGTCGAGGGTGTTGCGCTGCGCGTCCCTGCGGTTTCCGCTGCGATCAGGGCGATTTCGGAGGCCGCTGCAACCCTTGACTGCGGCGTTGTCGCATTAGAGGGCAATGCCGAGCGGCCCGCGCCCGAGCATCCGGCCCATGCCCTGCTGTCCGGGCAGGCCAATGGCTGGACGTCATCTTTCGAGTTCATCCGCGATCTGACCGCAGCGGCGCTAGTGCGCGATGCTGGCGGGCTGGCTTGGGTGAACCGCGTGAACGGTCGCCCGTTCGAGCTGATCACCATGGCACCGGGCGTTATCCAGGTCGAGTTCGACCAGATCACGCAGGAACCGCGCTACACGGTCGATAACCGGCCCGAGGATCGGGCGAACATCGTTCACCTGCGTGGCCCTTTCGGGCGGTCCCTTCTGTCGCTGGCGCGCGAGGCCATCGGCACGGCGGTCCTGCTGGACAATCACGCGGCAGAGCTGTTCCGCAACGGGGCGCGACCGGGCGGGGCGCTGAAATTCCCCAAGGGCATGGCCGAGGAAGCGGTGCGCAAGGCGCGTGACGCATGGCGGGCAGCGCATGAAAACGGCGCGCGGGGCAAGACGGCCATCCTGTTCGACGGCGCCGAGTTCGAGGCCTTCCAGCTTGCCAGCACCGACGCGCAATTCCTTGAGAACCGCAAGTTCCAGATCCTTGAGATCGCCCGCGCCTTTCGCGTTCCGCCTTCCATGCTGTTCGAGCTGGACCGGGCGACGTGGAGCAACACCGAACAGATGGGCCGCGAGTTCCTGAGCTACTGCCTGGAGCCATGGCTGCGCGGCCTTGAGGGCGCCTTGGGGCGGGCGCTGCTGTCCGATGCCGAGCGAGGGCGGTTCGCGGTTCGCTTCGACCGTGACGACCTGACGCGCGCCGATCTGGCGACCCGTGCCACGACGATCAACAGCCTGATCGCCAGCCAGACGATCAACGCCAATGAGGGGCGCGAATGGCTTGGCCTGTCCCCGCGCGAGGGTGGCGATCAATTCCTTAACCCGAACATCACGGCGGCCCCGCCGCAAGGAGGCGACGAATGACGACGACCAATCCGGCAATTGCCGAGCCGATCCATGGGGACCGAAAGCGCGTTCTGGCCGTCATTGTGCGCCAGCCCGCCATGTCCCGAACGCCCCGGCAGGAAATCCGGCAGCAGATCGAGGCCGCCTTTCCCGGCGTCCCCCTGATCTTCACCGACGCTGGCACGCAGATCGAGCTGATCCATGCAGTTGAATGACATTCTGGCCGAGGCGCAGGACCATGACCGGGGGCGCGAGCTTGAGCTTGCCGATCCCGTCACCGGCAAGCCCTGCGGCATCACCCTTCGCATCGCAGGCCCCGACAGCGAGACGCAGCACCGGGCGCGCTTGCAGTTCACCGACGAACTGGCGGCGATGGCGGATGCCGATGGCCGCGTGACCGCCCGCGACCGCGAGAAGGCCCGGCTGAACATGCTGGCGCGCTGCGTTCTGGGTTGGGAGATCACCGAGGACGGCCAGCCTGTCCCCTTCACCCATGCCAATGTCCTGCGGCTGCTGAATGCGGCGCTGTGGGTGCAGGCGCAGGTTGACGCCTTCGCGGCAGACCGGGCCGCTTTCCGGGGGGCTGACCGATGACGACGCATGTCGAGTGCAAGGCCAGCTTCACGGTTGACGAGACGGGCGTTGTCGAGGGCATCGCATGGCCCTTTGGCACCCCTGACCGGGTTGGCGACCTGATCGAGAAGGGCGCCTTTGCCAAGGCCTTGCCGCCTCTGCCGATGCTGGCCTTCCACGACCAGCGGGACGCGGTTGGCGTCTGGGAAGAAATCACCGAGGCCGAGGACGGCCTTCGCGTGAAGGGACGGCTTCTGATCGAGGACGTGCCGCGCGCCCGCGAGCTTCGGGCGTTGATCCGTGAGAAGGCGGTGGGCGGCCTGTCCATTGGCTTCACGACGACCAAGGCCGCGCCCCGACAGGGCGGCGGGCGCGTGATCGCGGATCTGAACCTTCTGGAAATCTCGCTTGTCGCGGTGCCAGCGCACCCCGGCGCGCGCATCACCGCAGCAAAAGCCTTCGAGGCAAACGAGGACACTATGAGCGACAACACCAACACCCCTGATCTGGCGCCGATTGAGGCCAAGATGGGCGCGCTGGCCGAGCGTCTGGACGCAATGGAGGCCAAGGCCAACCGTCCGGCAGGCAAGACCGAGGAAAAGGCCGCTTCCGCCGAAACCAAGGCCTTCGGCTACTACCTGCGCCAAGGCCCGAATGCCCCGGCTGACGAGCTGAAAGCCCTGACCGTGAACAACGACCCGAGCGGCGGCTACATGGCGCCCCCGGAAATGGCGTCCGAGTTCATCCGCGATCTGGTCGAGTTCAGCCCGATGCGCAGCGTTGCCAGCATCCGCGCCACGGCTGCGCCTTCGGTCGTCTATCCGACCCGCACCAGCATCACGAACGCCAAATGGAAGGGCGAGACGCAGGACCGCGAGGCTTCGGAACCGGCCTTCGGGCAGACCGAGATCCCCGTGCGCGAGATCAACACCTTTGTCGAGGTCAGCAACCAGCTTCTGGCGGACAGCGGCGGCGATGCCGAACGCGAGGTGCGCTTGGCCTTGGCCGAGGATTTCGGCCAGAAAGAGGCGGCGGCCTTCGTCAACGGTTCGGGCGTTCTGGACCCCGAGGGCCTGATGACCCACGCGGCCATCCCATACACGCCGAACGGCCACGCCACGAACCTGTCGCCTGATGCGCTGATCAACCTGCTTTATGCGCTGCCTGCGACCTATCGCAACGCGGGCGCCTGGGGCATGAACGCCAGCACCCTGGCGACGATCCGCAAGCTCAAGGACGGCGACGGTCGGTTCCTGTGGCAGCCGTCCTATGCGGCGGGCCAGCCCGAAACCATCCTTGGCCGCCCCGTGGTCGAGATGATCGACATGCCCGACCCCGCAAGCGGCGCCTTCCCGATCATCTACGGCGACTTCTCGGGCTATCGGATCGTGGACCGCGTGAGCCTTTCGGTTCTGGTCGATCCCTATTCCCGCGCCACCAACGGCATCACCCGGTTCCACGCAACCCGCCGCGTTGGCGGTCGCGTGATCCAGGCTGCCAAGTTCCGCAAACTTCGCATGGCGACCAACTGAGAGGGCAACGGCAATGCGTGATCTTTACTCGAACCTGAACGCCGAACTGGCCCTTGCCCCTGCTGTGCAGGCGGCGGCCACGACCGGCCCCGCGATTGACCTGCAATCGGCCATCGGCGTGACCTTCATCGTCACGACCGGCGCCATCGCAGGTTCCGGCGACTTCGGCCTTGTGATCCAGGAAAGCGACACGACCGAGCCGGGCGATTTCACGGCGGCACCGGCTGCGCTTGTCGATAGCGATGCCCCCGCCACGCTGGCGGCGAATGCGGCCTATCGCCTGGGCTATGTCGGCTTCAAGCGGTATGTCCGACTGTCGCTGACCAAGGCAGGCGGCACCAGCGTTGCGGCTGGCGCTGTCGCGGTCCTGAAACCCCTGGATCGGCCCTGATGCCGGTTCGCGCGCCCCGGATCTGTTCATGCGGCAAGGTGATCGCCTCTGGCGAGGCCTGCCCCTGTCAGATCAGGCGCGCAGCCGAGCGCAAGGCGCGACACGACCAACGGCGGCCCAATAGCAGCCAGCGGGGATATAATCGGGACTGGGAGAAGGCCCGCGCGGCCTTCCTGCGGTCGCGGCCCTTCTGCGCCTTCTGCGGCGCCCCTGCATCCGTTGTCGATCACATCACCCCGCACAAGGGCGACCAGCTTCTGTTCTGGGACAGGAACAACTGGTCGCCCCTCTGCACCCCCTGTCATTCGGGCGCCAAGCAAAGGCAGGAGCGCCGCGTCAAGAAGGAAACGAGTTCATGACCATCTACGCAACCAATGGCGCGCGCATCTTCATCGGTGGCGCGCTTCCCGCGAAAGCTACCGATTTCGTGGAGGCCGATTTCACCAGCCAGACCTGGGTTGAGGTTGGCGAGGCCGAGGGCCTGGGTTCGGCGGGCGACACGTCTGCGGAAATCACCTTCGACGGCATCACGTCCGGCAGGACGCGCCGCCTCAAGGGGACGCGCAACGCTGGCACGATGGAGCTTGTCTTTGGCAACGACCCGACCGATCCGGGCCAGATCGCCCTTGTGGCGGCTGAGAAGGCCAAGGGCGACTATGCGTTCCGCATCGTCCTGACCGATGCCCCGCAGGGCGGCAGCGCATCCGAGCGCATGTTCGTCGCGCAGGTTGGCAGCGCGGTTGAACAGTTCGACAGCGCCAACAACGTGATCAAGCTGAACGCCACGCTCTGGATCAACTCGAACATCGTGCGCAAGCCGGCCTCGGGCGCTTCGGGTGGCGGCAGCTGATGCTTCTGCCGGTCGCAGGTTCCCGCATCTTCATCGCGGATCAGCCGAGGATGCCGCCGAGCTTCGGCTCGATCCCGACCGGGGGTTGGGTGGAGATTGGCGAGGCCGAGGCCCTGGGCTTCCTTGGCGGCGAATGGGAAACCATGGACTGGCATTACATGGGCCAAGGCCCCAATGCCCCGCCCGTCTATGAAAGCGTGAAGGGGCTGCCCCGCCCGAAAACCATGCAGCTGATGTTCGGCGCCGATCCGACCGATCCGGGCCAGCTGATCGTCTGGCGGGCATATCGACGCCCGGAGGCCTACCCCTTCCGTCTGGTCTTTTCGGACGGCGCGACGGTCCGCGAGTGGTTCGCCTTCGTGACGTCCTGCGGCGAGGTCTTTGACGAGGCCAATGGGGTGATCCGCCTGCAAGCCGAGTTCAAGCCCTGCACCCCGTTCATCGGAGGCCAAAGCAATGACTGATCCTGTCGTGACGCTGGACGAGCTGCGTCAGCACCTTTCGCTGACCAGCGACCAGGACGAGGACGATCTTCTGATCCAGGGCAAGCTGGACGCCGCGCAAGGCCTGATTGAACGCCATCTGGGCTATGGGCTTCTGGAGAAGTTCGAGACGGTTCACGCGGTCCCGCCTGCCATCCGCGAGGCCATCCTTCAACTGGCCGCATGGTGGTATGAGAACCGCGAGGCCGTGACCGATCGGGGCGCGCCGCTTCCCTTCGGCGTGGCCGATATCATCGCCAGCTATCGGGAATGGAGCTTCTGATGGCGGATGATGGCGGTCTGGCCCGGTTCCAGCGGCGCATGGCGGCCATCCCTGTGGCGGCACGGGCAGCCGTTCAGCCTGCGCTAGTGAAAGGCGCCGAGGAAATCGCGGCCTTGCAGCGCGGCCTTGCGCCCCGTGACGAGGGCGCCCTGATCGAGAGCATTGCCGTCACCGGCCCCGGCCAGACAACGCCCCCCTATTCGCAGCCGGGTGGTTCGACCGTTGTTCCCGAGAACATGGCGATGATCACCGCTGGCAATACCGATGTGCGCTATCCCCATTTGCAGGAATACGGCACCAGCCATCACGCCGCGCAACCGTTCTTCTGGCCCGGCTTCCGTCTGGGCCGCACCCGCGCGCTGAACCGGATCAAGCGTGCAGTTGGCAAAGCAATCCGCGAGGCCCGACCATGACCCCCGAAATAGAGGTGCAGAAGGCGATCCGCGCCCGCCTGATCGGCGCCCCCGCGATCATCGCCATGGTCCCGCCGAACAACGTCCTGGACGTGAACGGGCGCCCGTCCCGGCTTCCGGCCATCATCCTGGGCGACAGCCAATCTGTTGATGCAGGGACCAGCCTGCGCCGCACCCATACGCGCGTCTATCACACGCTGCATCTGTGGGCGCGAGAGCCTTCCATGGAGGGCGTGAAGCGGCTGGCGGGCCTGATCCATGCCGAAATGCGCAAGGGCCGTCTGGCGCTGTCTGGCGGGCTTCATTGCGCCGATCTGAAAGCGGCGGGCAGTCGCTTCCTGCGTGATCCTGACGGGCTGCACGCCCATGGCGTGGTGACGCTTGAGGTTCTGGTTTCGGAGGTTCCGGCATGATGCGTTCCGGCAAGCTGATCGAGACGATCCGCATTGAGGCTTCCGAGGACGGCGTGAACGATTACGGCACCGCCGAAACCCAATGGACGCACCGCGCGACCGTGCGGGCCGAACGGATCGACCAGACGACCGAGGAATACATGCGCAGCCATGGCGCCAGCGACGAGGAAGCCGTGAGCTTCCGCATCCGTCATCTGGACAGCGTGGCGAATGCCGACCGGGTGATCTGGAAGGGCCAGCCGTTCGAGATCCGGCAGATCACCCCCATGGGCCGCCGCAAGGGGCTGGAACTGCGCTGCGTGCGGGTGACGCCATGAAGGGGACCAAGCCCGAACTGCGCAGCGATCCCGACGCCCTGGGGGACGTCCTGACCGCGCCCGGCTGGCTTGCCGATGAAGCCCGTGACGAATGGGACCGGGTGATGCCGGTTCTGGCCGCCCGCCGCATCCTGACCGATGCCGACCTTGGCGGGCTGGAAAACTACTGCATCTGCATCGGGCGCATCCGGCAGATGGAGGCCGAGATACAGGGCAATCCCGACCCCGAGCTTATGCTGAAGCTGATCAGGATACAGGACAAGGCCATGGCATCCGCGCGCCAGCTTGCCGCCGAGCTTGGCCTGACGCCTGTCAGTCGGTCGCGCCCTGCCATGCGAGACGATGAAGGGGGCGAGGATGACGACATCGTTTGATCACCCCGGCATCGCACCGACCTTCCCGCACTGGATCTATGACGGTTCGGAAATCCCCGATCCGCAGGGTTTCGGGGAACGTGCGGTGCAATGGCTGCGCAAGCTCAAGCATCCCAAGAGCGGCAAGGCCTTTCAGCTTGACCCCTGGCAGGAACGGATCGTGCGCCGCATCTACGGGCCGCGCCACGAGGATGGCAGCCGCATCGTCAAGACGGCGGTGATCCTGGTTCCCCGAGGCAATCGCAAGACCAGCTTGGCGGCGGCGCTGGAGGCCCTTCATACGGTCGGACCTGAGCGCCAGCCGGGCGGGGAGGTGATCAGCGCGGCGGCGGATCGCAAGCAGGCACGGATCGCCTATGCCGAGCTTCTGGGCCTTCTGACCGCGCATCCCGGTATCGCACCGCATGTCCGGCCCAGGGATTACCGCAACCGGATCACCTTCCCCAAGATCGGCAGCTTCTGCGAGGCGATCAGCGCCGATGCAGGGACGCAGCACGGGCGCACGCCATGCTTCGTTCTGGCCGACGAACTGCACGCATGGAAGAAACGCGACCTGTGGGACGTGCTGCGGTCCGGCCTGCCCAAGACGCGGGGCAGCCTTCTGGTCGTCGCCACGACTGCCGGGCGGGGGCAAGAGAATATCGCCTGGGATATCGTGGAGGATGCGCGCCGGGTTGCGCGGGGCGAGGTTGACGATCCGTCGATCCTGCCGGTCCTGTTCGAGGCGAAAGCCGATGCCGACTGGACCGATGAAACCCTGTGGCATCTGGTCAATCCCGGCCTGCGCCATGGCTATCCCGATCTGGAAGGCCTGCGACAGCTTGCGCGCGAGGGGCAGAGGCGACCGGGCGACCGTGAGGCGTTCCGACAGCTTCATCTGAACGTCTGGCTGGATCACGCCACGACGCCCTTTGTCGAGATGCAGGTTTATGACGAGGGCGCGGCGGCGGTCGATCTGGACGCGCTGGAAGCCTCGGGCGCCGAATGCTGGCTGGCGGTCGATCTGTCCAGCAACAGTGATTTGACCGTTATCGTCGCGTGCTGGCGCGATGGTTCGGATGGCTTCCAGGTCTGGCCGTGGTTCTTCTGCCCCGAGGACAATTTGCGCGACCGTGAGGAACGGTCGCAGGTGCCATACACGATCTGGGCGCAGGACGGTCTGATCACCGCCACGCCCGGCAACGTGATCGATTTCCGAGCGGTGGAGGATCAGGTGCGCGAGTTGTGCGCCCGGTTCAACGTGGCCGAGATCGCCTTTGACCCGCACCTTGCGCGCAACATGCTGAACAACCTGGCCGAGGACGGCTTTCCTGCGGTCGAGATGCGGCAGGGTTGGGCGACGATGGCGCCAGCCGTGAAGGAGCTGGAGCGGGCAATTCTCGGGCGCCGGTTCCGGCATGGCGGGCATCCGGTCCTGCGCTGGAATTTCTCGAACATCGAATGCCGCACCGACCCCGCAGGCAACGTCACGTTCCACAAGGGCAAGTCGCGCGACAAGATCGACGGCGCGGTTGCGGCGGCCATGGCCGTGGCGCGGTGCGCAGCCAATGAAGGCGGCATGACGACGAACGCGCCCTGGTTCACCGATGACCTTTGGATTGCATAAGGAGGCGCCATGCACGCGCAGGTAGGGGCGGATGAACGCCTAGTCGTCGCGCTTGAAGCCCGCGTTAGCGAGTTCGAGCGCCGGATGAAGCAGGCCGAACAGCGCGGTTCCCGATCCTATCGTGAGCTGCGCCGGAACAGCCAGACCGCGACCCGGCAGATGGAAGCCGACATGCTGCGCGCGACCAGTTCGATGAACACGGCGCTGGCGACGACTTCGGCCAAGATCGGCAGCTTCGGCAAGGTGTTCATCGGCAGCTTTGCAGCCGGTGCTGTCGGTGCGCTTGGCGCCGGACAACTCGCAAGCAGCATCCGGGGGACCGTGGCCGAGCTGTCCGGGCTTGCCAAGGTCGCGGATCGCATCGGCATCGGCACCGAGGCCCTGCAAGGCCTGCAACGCGGTTTCGATCTGTCCGGCGTGGCGGCAGAGGATCTGAACAAGGCACTGGAAATCTTCACCCGCAACATCGGGCAGGCCGTGAACGGTTCTGGCCCTCTGTCCAAATCTCTGGATCAGTTCGGCATTTCGGTTCGCAATTCCAGCGGTGAAATCAAGTCGCAGCTGGAGCTGTTGAAAGAGGTTGCGGACGTGATGCGCGCCCTGCCTTCGGATGCGCAGCGGATGGATCTGGCAACCAAGGCCTTCGGGCGTGGCGGGGCCGCCATGGTCAATGCCATGCGCGAGGGTGGCGACAGTATCGACGCGATGATGGATGCCGCCCGCGAGGCGGGGGTTGTGATCGAGGATGATCTGATCCGCCGCGCCGAGATCCTTGACGACAAGTTCGCGGAGCTGTCGCGCAGCGTGGGAACATGGATCAAGAGGCTTCTGGTCGGAGTGGCCGATGCGGCGGTGGCCCTGACCGACTTCCGCGAGGAACTGGACAGCATCTTTGCATCCCCCGAGGAAGCCCGCGCCATCCTGGGCGACGAGCTGGCCGACGCGCTGGCCGCCAACCGTGATCTGGTCGATGCCAATGCCGAGGCCCTGGGCCGTCTGAACGGGCAGTATGGCGCCCTTGCCGATGAAGCCCGCGCGGCGGGAACGGAAATGCGCGGCGCCATCGGCACGCTGGACAGTTGGGGATATGACGAGATTGCCGACGCCTTGCGGGCCGCAACGGAAGAAATGGACCGTCTGGCCGAGGCCTTCCAGCGTGGCGAGATTTCGGGCGAGGAACTGAGCGAGGGTCTGGCAGAGGTCGAACGGCAAGCCAGCGAGGCCTTGGCGCAACTGGACGCGACCGACAAGGCCAGCTTCAACGGCGTGATTTCCCGGCTTGGCCGCCTGGGAAGCGTCATTGCATCCGTGACCGCCCTTGCAAGGGACTTGCGCAACGCCTTGGCCGAGACAGCGGGCGTGTCTGTCGATCAGCAGCGTGGCGAGGCCATGCGCCAGCGCGAGGCGGCGGAACGCGCTTCCATGCAGAGCCTTGTGGCCCTGCGCCGGGCTAACCAGGACTTCCTTGCGACCGAGGAAGCCCGCAACAGCGCCAGCGCCGAACAGCTGCGCTTGCAACGCGAGATCGAGGCGGTGATGCGCCGGGCCGAGGAAGCGGGCGCAAGCATCACGCGGTCGGAGGCCGAGCGGCTGGCCCGAGCTGCCCTTGACGCCGAGGCCGCCCGCTCTGGCAGCCGTGGCGGATCCGGGCGGTCTGGTCGCGCCTCGGGCGGTGCAGGACGCGGGACTGCCGACGATGGCGAATTTGACAAGCTGATGGACCAGACCCGGCAACGGATCGCTGCCCTGGAAGCCGAGGCGGCCAGCCTTGTGGCGGCAGCGACCAGCGGGCGCGACTATGCCGACGCGCTGGAGTTCGCCCGCAAGCGTGCCGAGCTGCTGCACGCGGCCCAACGCGACGGGCGCGATCTGACGCCCGAGCTTCGGGCCGAGGTGGATGCGCTGGCCGAGGCCTACATGACCGCAGGGCTGGAAGCCGAGGATGCCGCACGCCGGATGCGCGACATTCAGGAACAGACCAAACGGGGCGCCGATGCGCTGGAGGATATCTTCGGTGCCGTGCTGCAAGGGTCCGACAATGCGCGGCAGGCGGTGATCCGGCTGCTGGCCGAGATTGCCCGCATTCGGATGATGCGTGCGCTGTTCGCGCTGCCGGGCTTCGGTTCGGTCGCAAGCGGCCTTGGCAATATCCTGACCCCGCCGACGATCCCCGGCTTTGCCAATGGCGGCCATCACGGGGGCGGCCTGCGCGTGGTCGGTGAACGCGGCCCGGAAATTGAGGCGACCGGCCCGGCGCGCTATTGGACCGCCGACCAGACCAAGCGCATGTTGAGCGGCTACAAGTTCGGCGGCGGGGGCGGCGGTGCAGGCGGCGGGACAACCCGCGTCAAGGTCGATCTGTCGCCCGAGCTGATCGGCAAGGTGGTCGAAAACAGCCGGGAACAGACGGTCGAGATTGCCCACACGGCCATGCGGCAGGGCTTTGAACAATACGACCGCACGCTGCCCCGCAAGATGGATGAATTCATGCGCTATCGCAGGGATAGGTTGGACTGATGGAACGCTTGAAAGAACAGCTCTGCGCGGCCCTGCGTGGCCTTCTGCGGCAGGAACGCCCGAGGGTGCCGGAAGGGGGCGATACCCTGCTGATGGCCTTCCTAGAGCTGTCCAGGGCGCGGTCCTACCACACTCATGGCCCAAACCCGATTTCGTGGGAAGCCTTGGCTGCGTGGTCGAGGATCATGCGCCAGCCGCTTGAGCGTAACCGTCCGGCCTGATCGCTCTGCCAGTGCCACTGCGTAGAGGATAGTGTCCACTATCGGATAATGGACACTATCGGTGTGGCTTGTGACGAAGCGGCGGAAGCGTC
>JARWLF010000148.1:0-29710 GCA_029853055.1 Scenedesmus sp. KT-U | reverse complement strand
TTTTGTTGTTCTGCAGCACTGCTACAGCCAGATATCAATCAAGTTCAGCTGCGGCTGAGCCCAGGCTACTGCACAGCCACCTTAGGAGCTGTTGAGCACATAGACTGGCGGCACAGTCATCGATTTGATGGCACCGTCAAGCAGAGGACAAGTGCCACCGGAGTGTCAAATGTTGCATCAGGACGCAATGGTTTAGCATCAAGCAACAGGGATCCCAGGGATGCTCTGTCAGCCCAACGGGGTTTGAGGGGTGATAGGAGTCAACAGATATACCAGAGGTTGGAAGCTTCCATCAATGGCACAGCACCTGATCGCAGCGGCTGGTTCCTGAAGCAAAGTATCAGGTAGGCCTTGTTGAGCTGTAGACACCGGAGCGACACCGCACGGTACTTGAATGATGTTTCTACATGGTGTCAGCACCAGGGTGAAAAACTGGGACGTATTTTTGTGAAATGTCTGTGCTGATGTGACCTATTCTTGCTAGACACTATGACAACAAGCGACACGTACTTTTCTTTTTGGTGAGCGTCTTTAGAATGGCTGCACGGCAGCGGTGTGATGAGGTAAAGGTCTAATGCAGTGCCTCCAGGAACGTGGTTTAAAAGCTCCAAATTGATCCTGCTTGGCATGTTGCAGGCAGGACTACATGAATGAGTCCCTAGCACTGTCACCTACAACAGCCAGTGGGGAGCTTGACACAGACCCTGGACATGTGGATGCAGCAGGCAAGCTGCAAGGAGCTGGGCCGTCCTACAGGCACAAGAGAGTCTGCATACCAGGCAGGAACTGCCTCTATGAGTACATGATTCACAGGTACACATGTCTTCACTTCTCTGTAGTATGTGATCTCATGAGTGCGTGTATTGAACCTGGCCATGTTGTAGGTGTCAAGTGATATGCAGGGGCATGTTATGACGACTCGCGGTCAGTAATAAGTTCAACAATGGTCTTTGGTCAACGAATGTGACAGCTCTGAGACCTAACAAGAGGTAATCTCTGTGTTTGCAGGGACACCTGCCAAGTACCCCTGACAGCTGCCATAGATCCAGCCACTGGCAAGCCAGTGCTGTCAACCTGCACATTCCCAGATGGCACACTTGCTTGGCGGGATCCAATCTTGCAGAATTCAGGTCCGACCTTCAATGACAGCTACTATGCAGGCCAGTTTCCTTGGCCCGATGGTCAGTACGGTCTAGAGCAGTTGCACAGCCTCAAGGGAGATGAGTTGCTGCAGCAGGCGATGCTGGCAGACTATAACACACATAAGTGGGACAATGTCACTCAACAGGATTACAGCAAGTGGAGCCTGCAGGTACACTTGAGACGCTTGCATGTTGTTCACGTCCATTGCAAGGCAACAGCATCTGCTGGCTCAAGCAGAGCTCGTACTGCTTGTTCATCACGCCTGGCTGCTTGTCTAACAGTACAGACAGGATGCATCACCATGTTGACCATAACCTGCGATGTGCTTGGGCCATGCAGACTGCTGAGAGTGGTGACGTGCAGCTTACAGATGCTACTGATGCATGGATGCAAGCCACCCCCTTGTACTGCGCTGTCATACTCAGCCTGGTGATTGCAGCAATGTGCAGCTTGCTGGTTGTGGCTATGCTGGTGTACATGGGCATGGACATGTTGAAAAAGATAAACATTGAGCTACAAGTACGCTCGACCTGCTTGTAGAGCTACTGGGGCATGCGATGTTTGCACCACAGCAGTGTTATCTACTAATTTAAACTGCTCTGCCGATGCTGACATGTTTGGCACAGATGGCTGCAAGTACACCAGAAACAGGTCTACATGCCTCTAGACTGGGACATCACCTGAGTCAGCAATGAGCTCTTCTGCCTCTGCTCTTCACAGGCCCGCGCCAAGATTGAGCTTGCTGTATTAGAAGAGCGTAAGGCAGCAATGTTTGCCGAGGTACTGGAGGCTAAGAGACTCATGGTCAAGGAAGCACGTACACTCGCAGCACAGAGGGCTGCTGCTGCTAGAAACGACAGTTTGAAGCAGCAGGACAATGCTACAGTTGACTTGGCAAGGTACGAGGCGGACATTTGTTGTACAGCCCCCTCAGGCAGCCTGTTTATGCAGTGTTGGCTGTAATCGAGCTCCCTCAGACGCCACTTCTTGAGCAAGTCAGACCATGCCAAACCATGCCCTTGAAAGCTTACTTTATGTTGTAGATTGACTGTGTCAGTGTTGCCCAGGGTTTTGTTCATGCTGCAATGCATTCTGCCATGACATTGACGGTGTTGCCCAACCGCAGGCTGGCATCTGACACACGCTGCACGGCGGCTGACATCAACCCAGGTGGCCATGCAGCTGAGAAGGTTGGAGACGACGTGTTTCTCACAGAAGCAGAAAAGCTGGAGGTACTCAGGGTCTGGGAAGACAAGGTAATATCGACTGCAAGGTGGCACTGCATCTTGAAGGCTTTTTATCTCTTGCAAACAGCAAAACAGCATGTTTTCCGCAGCATAATCAAGCTCGATGACAGCACAAGTGTGTGTTCTCTGAAGCATCAGCCAGCATCATGAGAACACATGATTGAGTGCTGCAGAGCACTGGGTAGTTACTAATCAGTCGTGGCTGGACACACCCACTGACAGCACCGTCTTCAAGAAAGGCGTGTCAAAACTTGATTGCAGGGCTTCTTCAGCACTGACTTCCGCAGCTGGGACAGAAACGTCCTGGTTCAAACCTGGCTTGAAGAAGTACAGCTGCGCCATCTACCAGCACACAACCCCACCCTGCTACCCGAGAATGCACCTCCAGATACCAGCAGGTTTGCAGCACTCCGCAACAGAATAACAACAAAGCGCAGAGTTGACATTGTTTTGAAGGACGCTGGGCCTTTCGGCGCCACTCAGAACAAGTAAGTACCTGAGATGCTATGAGCCAGAACCCAAGGTTTATGTATGTAGTTGACAAACTAGCAAAGTTGCTGCGGCAGCAGGTGATGTGTCTAGCACAGATGGTTGTGCAAGTGAGAAAGCAGCCCACCGCTGTTGCAGGGTTAGCCGTGTAGGTTGACAGCATTTCCCGACTACCTGTCATTCACAGGACACTTGATGCTGCGGCACTCGCTGCAAATCCTGTCAAGCTCCACAAGGTTGAAAGCAAGTTGCATTATGAAGCCAAGATGAACAAGTTGCAGAACCAATACAGCAGAAGGGGTAGCCGAGAGGCGCAGGCACTGCTGAGCAAGAACACTTCCGGTGCTGATGCTGCGGTGGCTGCAGACGGCAATGTCAAGAGCCAGAAAGGTGGACAGAGCTTGGTGCCGCCTGCATGGCAGTTGCGTCTGCAGCAGCTGATTGACGTCAACAAAGAGCGGCTCAAACGGCTTCTGCAGAGGATGGTGCAGCTGTGCATGTACAACCTGCCCTCTCCTTTCAAGGTACGGTCTTGTAAATCATTTGCAGCATCCGCCTTGCAGTCAATGACCTGCTGCAACGCGGGGAGATGGCGTAATTGTTGAAGGCCACTATGCAGACAACACTTGCTCCTCGATAACTCAGACACGAATATGCTGCAAGTCCCCTTATGCCAACAACATGCCACACTGCTGCAGGTCATTGACGATGCAGTGGTAGACCTCTTCCAGAACATGTGGGTGGACAGCCTATCAACATTCCTTCAGGTCAAGTGTCTATTTGACCATGATATGATAAGCAATGAGGAGATTCTGCTGGGCCAGTGTGAACTGGCGCGCAGCCAGCTAGGGCCAAGTACTGTGGCAAAAGCCAACAAGCCTGTTGCAGCCAAGGATCGGAACCAGAGCAGTTCTGCTGGGAGCTCCAGTGGTCAGGCAGAGGAGGGAAGTGAAGCTACGTCAAAGCCTGTTTTCATCGAGCTTGATGGTGAGGGGGATGTGGTCGCCTGCACTGCTGTGGATGGCAAGGTGGAGATGTACAGGGTCAAGTACGTGCGCATGACCCTCAGGTCCACTATGGTACAGGTGTGTGCGTAGCTGCGAGGCAACATGTCTGGGGCTTTACGTATGGTTCATATCCAGCAGCTCTCTGCCCCTGTTTCAACTTGTTACCTTGCTACATGGGTAACGGTTGTGCTGTCTTTGCCACTGTCGTCTGATGGGTGGGATCTGTGGCGAGGCAGGAGAAGCTGCCACCGTTTCAACAGTCCAGCATGGAGACATCAAGCCGCAGCACATGTATCACGCCTTCAGTAAAGCAAACCAATCTGTTATGCTTGGCCTGCAGGTAGCAGCTGGTGATTCTGACTCAGAAGCTGACAGTGACGATGATCATGGAGAAGATTCAAACTATGCATCAGATATGCATAAAGAGTCATCAATTGACTCTGATGGAACCAGCAATGCCATCAAGCAAGCAGGGTTTGGCGGCTGGAGCAAACATGTGAAGGATATGGGCAAAACATTTGCAAAGATTACTGCTGTCGCTGGAGGGTTTATGATGGATGGCGAGGAAGATCAGGAGGAAGGAGACAAGAAGCTTGTCAAGAAGAGGAGGGTGTGGCAATTGGTCATTGAGGAAGGTCCTGGTGTTGTCACAAGCAGCAAGTACAGACCAGAGCTTGAGCCTCTTGTACCCTGCAGTATCAAGCAGGTAAGTGGTTTGCCGTGCGTGGCTGCTGTTGTTGACTGCTGCTGGCTGCTGGCTGCTGGACTGATCAATCTACAGTGCACGTTTGGCACAATCCTTCATGTCAGGGAGTTCAAAGTGTGATTAATAGTGTAATTCAGCGTGCAGCCAACACTGCAGATATCAACAACATGCAGCAAGAGTTGAATGATGTTACTTAAACCAATTTGATCAAGTGGTCTTGCTGTCATGTTGATGCAGGGTATAGTACCCCGTGCGTCAGCTGCAGGGACCAACAGTAGTTTGCTGAAAGGCCGCAGCATATCTCTGCCATGTCCAACCCGCAAGGAGCTGCAGCTCCTGTCCCAGAATGAGTTGCACACAGCTGGTCGTGTTAGGCACTACATGGTGGCAACCAAGGGTGGCAGCAAGATCATTACCATTGATACCCTGCCTACCTCAGCAGATAGAAGCATGCTGCTGGGTGGCAGGCACATGGCTCCACGAGTGCAGTTCTCTGCCCCTCTGAGCAGCTTCACACCAGATTATGAGAAGTTCTGCATGGAGAATGATTTACAAGCAAAGGACGTAAGTTGAACTGGGCGGGTTTCCCTATTGGTTTCTCCTGACCTACATTTAGTAAGATTGGACCCATGCAGCATCGGCAAGTACCCACAGAATGGGGGACAGTTGCATCACCACAAAGCCGCTGAAACCGGGTTCAGCGTGTTCAGCATCACATGCTAGAGCCACTTCAGAGGATTAGCGTTTGCTGCATCAGATGGTACAGGTTAGCAGAGGCACGTGCATAGCTGCAGCAAAATCAACTTCTGGGTCTGCTTTTGCAGGTCCTGGCCGCCACTGCGGTCTTGGCGGACAACAATATCACCTTCAAGAAGAAGGTCATGGCCAAGATCAAGGGATTGAAGCAGAAAGCAGCTAATGTGGACAGTCCAGAGGTAAACATCTGTCGAATGTAGCTGTGTGACCCAGGGGTCGCATCTTCGTCGTCCAGAACGTTTCGGGGGTGCCGCAGGCGAAACAAAGGACACCGACCCCGGTCGTCCGGTGGGACGAAGATGTTGACCGCTTTCCAACAAGTACAGTACTGCCGGGGCGAGTTTCCGGCCGAGATACAGCTTCAAAACGAAGCTTCGAGCACCGGTCGTCCATGTGGACGAAAGTCCCCAGCGGAAGATGCGACCCCTGGTGTGACCTCCTACATCCGGCGATTGTCATGCTATTTCTGAGACGGATATGATATGTAAAAGGCTTGTTGCGACATAAGTGCTGAAACACATACTGAGTGGTGCAGTGCCATGACTAAAGCCTGCATGTGTTATTGCAATATGATGTGAATGGCAGGAGCTTGCTGGGTTGGCTGAGGACTCTTGCATCTTCCCAAGTCAGATGGCCCATACGGTTGAGTCACCCAACTATGATGGGTCAGAAGATGGTGGGAAGTCAGCTGCAGGACAGGCAGCACACCGACAAAGTGATGATAACCAAACCCTAAGACTGACAGGTGCGCTTAGCAGGAATAAACCTTTCATAGGGTCTGCAATACTCCAGGTTGCATTAGTATGAAATCACTCTCTGCTCCTGAGAGCCCCATTACAAATGTCTGCATAGGGTCGTTCCAGATACATGCTTGCGATGTACACACCATTGTCAGGTGTGAGGTTAACTTGCCTTTGGTGAGGCATACCTCTGCAGCACAGCACACAGCTACGTTGTCTCTGGGCGTGTTGGCGGAGCCAGTTGCTTCTTGTCAGAACCAGTTTCTCTTCCTCTTCAAGATGGCGTGCGCGGGGGCTGCAAGTGCCTCAAACAACCCTGTCTTGACATGCTAGCAGGTCCTGACCCTCAACCCAGATCAGCACGTCACAGAAGCACTATGAGTGGTGACAGCGATGATGACGAAGACGATGAGCAAGCATCTTTGCTGCTTGCACAAGGCAGCACCGCAGCAGTTGGCTGCAGCACAGGAGGTGCAGCAAGGCTGAGTAAAGTTGGCAGGACATCAGTCAAAGGCAGGAGCACCGCAGGGGTGCTGCCATCAACAGCTGCTGAAGCCAAGGCTGCTGCCAAGGCAGATAAGAAGAAGCCATCTTGGAAGCTGATGCAACTGCTTGAGGCGTCACAAGAGCCACTTGCAGTGTTCCTCAGGGAGACTTATGAGATCACGGTGAGGTCTCAGCAACTGGGTTCTGCACAGAGTGATACACACTGATGGGTTATTGGAAGCTGCTTTCATCAAATTGCTGCCAAAAGGCTGATGTCAGAACAATAAATACAGCTGCATGTTGGATCTGTACTGTGAGTTCTTGACCAGCGCTGCGCATTGCAGCTCCTCCTGCGCCAGTGTCAACTTCATAGCATCCCATCAGTTGCTATTGCAATGCACATTCAGCAGGCCTGTCTGCTGGGACGTGCAGGGCAACTTTGTTGCTGATGAGGTGGACGTTGACATCATGCAGCGACAGTACCGCCGTTGGCTGCGCAGCAGACGACAAGGCATTAGTGCTCCAGGAGCGGCGGCATCAATAGCAGGCCTGGCACTACCTCAAGCTTCTCTGCACTCTTCGGCAGCCGGACAGTCTGCAGAGGCTGCAACACTCACCGCAAGCGGTGCTGTGGTTGCTGGTACTGCTATCGGTGCATTTGACAAAGTCACCGGCGAGCAGGTGGCCGCCTTTGGGTTCAAGTACCAGCAGGCGCCAGAGCATACCATGTTTGGTGTGCTGGTGAATCCGCAGGTGCGTGTGTGTGAGGAGCTATCCTTCACTGGTCTGTAGAGATTGTAGGCTAGCTTGCTCTCAAGAAAGAACCTGCATCACTACAGCTTGATCCATAAGCGTCAAGCGGCTATCAGATTCAGCTGCCGTGCAAGCATCCAGTGCTGGGGCCAGAGGCAGCTCGCATCGACGCTGTCTGCATGAATGCTGGGCCTTTGCCCATGATCTGCCCAGGCCAATCAGGCTATTTGCTCAAGTTCTGTGTTCAATGGCAACTCTCACTGTCTGCAATTGATGCAGGACTACGATGATGACCCTCGTGATGCCAACAGGCTGGTGTACTTGGCAGCAGAGCTGGCAAGTGTTATTCTGCATACCATATTTATATGGTTGTTCCCTATACCCTTCTTTGCTATTGTTTTTGGTAAGCTCTTGCTCGACGTTTGTCGGTCAATTACTTATGCTTCTTGATTCTGGGACATATCAGCAGCCCCATTTTGCAAGCTACTTGAAGCAGTCAATAAGGTGTCTGTGAGTCAATGAATCATTGCTGTCCAACTTGCAACCGGCTAGTAAGCAACGCCCGGTATAATGTCTTGCATGTAAATTATGGCAGCAGAAACAGATTCAGCATGCCATTAGTAGCTGACACACTCCCCGAACATGCCTGCCTGATTTTCCGCCTGCAGGTTTCCAGGGCTATTTCAATGTTACCACCTCCATCCAGCCCATGTTGACCATCAATTCTTTCAGATTCAACCCACTTGCATTCATGAAGCTACAAATAAACCCATTGCTGCAAGGTTTGGTGGTGATCAGCATCATTTGGGTATGCTTCTGTTACGTCAAGCTGCTCTGTCACTACTTGCTGATGAAGTATGAAGACAAGCCATGGAGGGCTGTACTCAAAACTCTGTTCTGGGGGTATCTTACAATCATGGTGGCTGTGCTGGTGGCATATGTGTTTGAAGTATTCTGCTGGGTTATTCTTGGAGCTGTGATAAACCCTAACAAGTTCCTGCCGTACTCAGTGGCTGCTATAACGCTCGTGGCACATGCAAAGGCCACTTGGCAGCGGCTTATCACCAAGTTCAATGGGTAAGGCTGCTTGAGCGCATGCCATAGGTGATGGCACACATGGTCTTCATGAGCTTCAATGAGAGTGCTGCATCTCAGGGACTCTTGCACCCATACTTACTCACCATCAGCAACACACAACTAAATGCATGACCGGGTCTGTTGCCGATGTCTGTCTCTTGTGCACTGTAGCTACCGAGATGCGCTGAGCCAATCAGTGATGGGGGCTTTCCAAGACAAGATTGGAGCAGCAGAGGATGCAACAGCCCAAACAGAGGAGCTATTACAACAGAAACTTGCAGAAGCAGCTGTTACAGCAAACGAGGGACTTAGGGCCAGAGCTAGCTTGACAGGTCTTGCTGAAGAGGCTAGCAGTGCTGCAGCTGGTATGCTGGGTGTTGCAGCTGGTGCTGTTGGAATTGGGCTTCTGGGCGCTGTTGCAGGACCGGCTTTGGCTGGCAGGTCAGCACCAGCTAGGAGGGTATGGCCAGGGCTCAGAAGCAGCAATACAGACAATATGGATGGCCAAGATGATGATGACGATGTTAACGGGGAAACAGGGGGGGCTACAGATGGCTATGCCAGCCACACTGGTCGCGTGTCAATTGCCGCTAAGCAGAGGATGAGAAGGCAGTCTGATGCAGATGAAGCAAGCAGGCAGTTGAGCAGGAGCGGCAGTGCTGCCAAGAGCAGGACTGGTAGCAGTGCTGGTGCTGGGGGTGCCGTACGTGGTACTACTGGGGGAGTAAGTGGGAAGGCGGCTGGCGGTAGCAGCAGGGCCAAGTCTGGGGATTTTGAATGTTATGACATGTTCAAGATGTTCGCGGCAGATGACGATACGCTCGACTATACCGGTGGGTCACCTTTCCATCTGTGGTACAAGCCCTGTGAAGATGCAAGCACAACTGCATTGAAGCTGAGAACCAGGGCTGCTTTGAGCAGCCTTGCTGCTGTCAAGTAGTGTGCTGTCCATCTAGCCCCATGCCATGAGGGCTTGTGAAGCTTGCAGTGGGCACAGTTCAGGGCAGCAACTAGTCGAATATGACTATTCTGCTAACCACAGTGTAGCTGATGACCAACATGCCCTGCCTACATATGTCGCAGAATTCTGTGCGCTGTTGGAGCATCTGGACATCCGCTTGCTGGAAGAGAAGCGGCGGAAGCTGTTTGCACGGCTGGACAAGTCTGGTGACAACAGCATTGGGTACACAGAGTTCCAGGTGAACAGTACCTGGGCACGCCTAGCCTGCAATGGCCTCAGCCATTAGAACAGCCTGTGCTCAGATATGTAGGCAACAGTTCAACCCCACATAGGCTTCGACTGCTCGTGTCTGAGACAGGCTTTGTAGTGATCATTATCATGAAGCATGTGACCATGAGCTCTACACCTCTCACTAGCTGTTTGTTTGAGGGTGTGCCTGTCGTGCTGACTGCAGGAGGGCTTCAAGCTGCTCAAGCAGCAGATTGTGGACCGCCACATGGCCAAGAAGGGTATCACCATGGGCCGCCTCATCTGCCTACTCATCTATGCAGTCATCATCCTACTGCTCATCTTTGTGTTTATATTCCTGGGCGTAGCTGCATTCACGGGGGCCAACACCATGGGGGCGATTGTGAACAGTTGTATGACTGCTGGAGCTGGGATTGCAATGAATCTGGGTGGTGATAATGGAGAGGGTGAAGAAGAGGAGGAAGATGTTGATCTGAGCGATGCATGATCAGCGACCAGTTGCTGATGTTACGTGACATCCTTTGGACTTTCTCAATAAAGCATGTCAAAGTCTGCTGCTACCAGCACCCTCCTCATACTGGGGCCATTCAGTGAGAGCAGTCAAACGCACGGTTCACCAATGCAGGAAGTCTTTGACTGCGTTGCGAAACAGTCTGCAATTGGGCCACAGCCTGTTTGACTCAGCGATTGCTGCCACAGGGTATGCTCACATGGAGAGCAACAACACTGTTGTACTTGTGAAAGAAAAAGAATTCGGCTCATGCAGCATGTGTATGCAACAAAGCATGATGTAGAACAACAACTGCTGCTCCTTGTGTCACCTGTTTGCTCAGGTTGTGACACAGCCTATGCAGCAGGTCGATGTCTCATCAACGACTTTCTTACAAACAGCCAATATGCTGTTGGAAACTGTTGCTCCACATCATGAACTTGTAAGTCGGAAAGCCTTGGTTAGTGCTGGGACTATGCATGCCAGTACGGTACATTGTGCCTGATAGTCGTCAAGAGACAGCGTCTGTCGTTCAGACCAGCAGTCTCAAGGAAGATGTATGCTCTGTGATTCAAGCTGGCAGTGCAGCAGGTGTCAATCTCAGCTGCTGCTGGAATGTACTGAGCCTGGCAGGGGCGGTTGACGGTGACTACGAGGGCAGTAGTGTGGCAGTTGTCTGCTTGAGCACACCAATCTTGTAAAACTCTGAGACGGCAACGCATGTTGGAGGCAGCGATATGCACGCGAGCACACGCGCAACCCACGGCAGCCCACAGGACAGTTGTAACACACCCGTCATCTCTGTCTTTGAGCAACCCTATCGCGCAAACGTTTACCTCATCAGTGTATACGTGCTGTTTGAAGCTGATTCGTGTCGATTTGAGCCAAGGAGAAGCATATGCATTGCACCTTGGAGATTTATTTGCGCTTTTGCGGTCGTGAGATGTAAAACATGGTACACCTTTGTATCTGCAACATAATCCAGTAGCGTTGGTGTGGTGCAAGTGCTGCACGATCAGCATGCTAGGGCACCGTTATCAAATGCCTGACAGAGGCTCTTTGGTGCGTTATATGGAAGTAATGTCAATCATGGGATTGTTTGTGCGCACATAGCTGACTTGTAGCCGAATCTGCTGTGTAGGGTGTCAGACAGCACAACACCTGCTGTGCGACAGGTGAGTAGAGTAGGGCAGAGTAGTGCCGCTTACTAGCACCCTAGGGCGCCTGTGGTGACTGCAAGCTGTGTCTGTGCTTTACGTGTGCAATAACCGAGTGACGTTCTGTTCCCGCAGATGTGGTTCGTAGATCTGTCAGAGCAGGGTTGGCTCGATTGGAGTTCCCAGCAGCAACAGCAGAGCATGCACAAGGTATCAGCTGACACAAAGTGTCGCAGCACCTGTGCAGCGTGAAACTGTAATGCTTACAGTCACCGGTAATCACTGTACTGATACGTAATTGCTGCAGTTTGCTGTGTGAATCGCACCGTAAGTGACCTTGTTCACTATGTCAGTTTGCTTCAGCTGTTGTGTCTCCTCCCGTTCTGTTGCAGGCATCAGCGCCTCTTTGGTTGAACAGATGCACCATCTGCACTTGCTCCCACAAACGTTGCAGCAAGAACACGCTGCTGCACCAGCTCTGCAGCAAGCTTCAGCAGAACAGCAGCAACCACAGCAGGCCCTGCATGAAGAACAGCAACAGCATCTGCAGCAGCATGCACAGCAGCATCTGAGGCAGATCATACAGCAGCAGAAGCAGCAGCCAACTCATCGGCAGGCAGTGCAGCTGCTGCGGCGACCGCATCGGCGTGCACCTCTCCCAGAAGCAGACATGCACATCCAAGTGCATAAGCATGAGCAGCTAGTGTTGCAGCGACCAGCAGTCAGCCATGAACAGCAGCATCAGCTCATACAACAACAAGTGCTGTGCCAGTTGTTGCGATGTAGTAAAGAACGAGTAGAGCAGTTGGTAGTCAGAGATCCACGACTGGTGTCAACCAACCCAGTGGAGCTGCACAAGTCACTGCAGCGGCTTGCTGCAGCGCTACATACGCAAGTAGGTAAAGCAGCTGGCTTAGCTCGCAAGCAGCCTATGCTGCTGTTTGTCCCGTATAGCAGTCTAGTCAGCAAGCTGCAGTGTATAGCGCAAACACTGGGCTTGCCCCAGAACAGTTGTGGCCGCCTGGCCCTGAAGGTAGATAAGCTCCTGCTGTTTGAAGCTCCAGAGTTACAGCAGCGGCTTGCAGCAACAGCAGCAGCACTGCAGATGTCACCGACACAGATAGCACCGATCATCAATCAGCGTCCTAGGATTCTGCTAGCATCCACCGAAGCACTCCACCTGAAGCGCACAAGCATGCAGCAGCAGCTCAACCTTGGCGCACAGCAGCTTGATAGGGTTCTGCATCAGTCGCCAGTGCTGTTGGAGTACACAGCAGATGCTACAGCTAGCAGAATACAGCAGTTACGGACTTTGTTGGACTTGGACAGCAGGCGATTGCGGAGTCTGGTGATCACGGCACCTACACTGCTCACTAGATCCCCTCACAGTCTGGCTGCTAAGCTCGCATCATTGACGCAGCTCTGTGGACAGGATGTCAAAGCAGCAAGGGTAAGGGGTTTGGGATCCGCAGTGGTAGATCATGCATAGTAACTTATGGCCGACTCAAAATACTGCTATGTTGATGATCACAGCAGGCAGCAAGTAGAACTCACAGTATACAGCGGCATCTGCCAGCTGATGCACTGACTACGGTGTAGCTGGGATGTTAAAAACTTTGTTGAACAACCCTGTTGTCTGTGCAGGTTATGGTGCTTCAGCGACCTGAGCTGTTGACCCGTTCTCCCGTCCAGGTCAACCGCAGCTTCAGGGCGCTGTCAGTGTGGAAGTTTGATTCTGATTACAAGTTGCAGATGTTGAAGCAGCATCCCTTGTTGTTGCGGCTATCACCAAAAGAAGTGCATGGGCGGTAAGCAGTATAGAGCATATCCCACTTCTGGGTCGTGTGCTTCTCTTTATACAGTCCCTGCTATCTTGCCGGCGCGATATGCATCGATTTTATGTGATGTTTGGTAGCAGGGGCTTTCACCTAATAGAGGCCATCTCGATGTGTTCAAGGCATTGACTGCTGTTGCCGTCTTGTGCTACAGGTGCCGCTGGCTGCGTAATCTCATGATGAGTCATGCCTTCTATCACAGCACCCTGCGCAGCATACCCCCCGCAGCTCTAGGTGTCATCATCCTGCATCTGCCCAAGGCATGGCGGCGGCTGCAGTACCTTGCTGAGTCAGCTCGAGAAAGCAACATGTGCTTGATGGCGGCTGTGCAGATGCGGGAAGGAAGGTTTGCGGAGATGTTTCCGGAATATCCCAAGTGGCGCTGCTGGACTGATGGGCAAACAGAAACACAGGTGGGGTGTGAGACATATGCACCGGTGCTGCGACTCTTGTATAAGCAGGGACTGCTGTGACTTGATACATCCGGTGCCGCACATGGGGGCAATACTCTGTGTGTGTGTCAGCATGTCCTGTCATTGTGTACTTACTCTATAACCAGGTAGTAGTACTTGTGTGTGAGCCCAGAGTGAGGTGTTGGGCATGCTAGGGCGCACAGATGTTTCGAGCAGCTTGACGAGCTTTGTTGCCTTGCCTGTGTCTTGTATTCAGGCATGTGGAGCGCCCTGGAGGTCTCAGGCAGTGCAAAGGCAGCAGCAGCTGCAGGATCAGCAGCAACAGCAGTTGCAGAGGCAGCAAAAGCAGCAACCGCAGCGACGGCATCCACAGACAAGGAGTCGTGCAATGAAGTTAGCAGCAAGGCAGAGGTTGTTGGCTAGGCGGCAACAGCAGCAGCAGCAGTTGTCAACAGCAGTTGCAGTGCAGGCACACACAGCAGGAGATTATGGAGGTGTGGCAGTTTGTCCTTTAGTGGATGCAGCAGCACATACAGTACAAGGCAACAGTAGCTAGCAGTGAGCATTTGATACTCTTGAGGGTATGCAGCTTTGTGTCTCATCTGTTGCATAGTCTGCAAGGCAGCTTTTGAAGTTTGGCTTGAAGTGCAGCCAACTTGTGACTCGCTGACTCTTGCTGGAGGGTGCGGTACACAGTTGCGCATTGTCTTTGCTTGTTGATTATTGCATGCAAGATCAGCGACTGAGAGCTCTCGTGTAGTTGTAGATTCACGCAAGTTCCTCGACATGAGCATTTGCAACTGCACTCGATGTTCACTGTGGCCATGATGGGTTGACAGACTATATCTGTTGTCAGTCTCCAATCACAGAGGTCACTGTCACTCTCCACTTGTCAGCCTCTACTAAATTTGTGCTCTTCAACACGAACAGAGGTTGATCATTGATGCATCGTTCAAGCGTATGCCGTCGTCCATGCCATGCCCTTGCCAATGCCAGAGTCCGTGCATCACAGACCAGCTGCCACCCAAGTGTCTGTACGCCTTGATTGGCTGCTTGGAGATTTGGTGTATCATTTCGTATTTGCAAGTTGCCATAACATCCGCTGGACGACCATCTGCAGTGTCGCTTCAACATTCAGCTGGCAGCGGAGAACCCCCGACTGCTCGTGCCCAGTTTGTAACAGACACCCTATACATGCGCAGCAGTATGCACTGTGTCACAATCTTGCTAGATATTGTGAGAGTCCAGATGCCCAGAATCAGTAGCTGGTCCCTCTCCCGCGCTGGTCGATACCTGTGTCACCTAGATATTCAAACTTGCCAGCAGCATAAACGAGTAGCAAGAAATGCCATCATTCGCAAAACATTTCAAAGATAGTCACTTGTCAGATTGTGACGTCGTTATTCGCGTGCACCCCCAGGATGCTGATACACAAGAGCCTGCACACAAACGGGCCAAAACAGCAGCAAACGAGCAGCTGCAGCAGCTTGCTGCATTTCCTGCTCACCAACTAGTTCTTTGCGCTAGCGAGTACTTCAATGCGCAAGTAAGTATCCTCCAAAATCCCGGGAGGCTTGCAGCAAGCCAACTTTGACAGGTGCTGGTGCGGTGAAGTGCTGTGAACCCAGCACAACAATGTCTGGGAGTCTACTTCGCGTCAAACCAATGTTGCAGCAGCTAGAGTCCTATGTCCTACGTCTTTTTGACAACATATAGCTCCTCTGCTACTGTCCTTTGCAGGTGAGCAGCTGGCAGACTGATGCCAGTACCACAGACAGCAGAAGCCAGCATGATGCAGCAAGGCCAAGCAGGCCTACAGTACACCTCACTATCGCATCAGTAGATGAGCTGCCTGCAGCTGAAGCAGTCATTGCGAGTCTGTACGGAGTGCAGGATGGCTTTGGGCAGCTGCAGCATGACCAGCTAATTCAGGCACTCATCATAGCAGACATGATTGATGCGACAGAGGCAGCAGAGCAAGTCAGCAAGTGCCTCAAAGCAGCAGCTGCATCTCAGCCAGGACTTTCAGAGGCAGCGCTGAACATACTGTCAGGCCTATCTGCCTGGCCTGACTGCCTGCAGCAGCTGCTACCCAACATCCTGCGACACATCAACTATTCCGAGCAGAGCAGCACAGCTCAGCCAGTTGCTTCAGCAACTGCGAACTGTAGTACAGAACCCAGGAACGTTGCACAGCGTCTGTTGCTTGCCATCTTTGGTGACCTGCAGGCAGTTTGGAGGGATGACAACCTCAAACAGCTGTTGCTGCAGCTGCCGTTGCCGGCCATGCAGCTACTGCTGGGCTCAAACAAGCTGCAGGTGCCCACTGAGGACTTGGTACTGTTCACAGCGCAGAAGTATATCTTGAAGCAGCCTGACAGGACAGCAAGAGCAAATGCAAGAGTAGCACTGGAGACAGTCATTCGTGCACCTCATCTGTCAGATGTCATGTTACACTATGCTGCTGTGTCTCAAGACAGCCACACGCTGCTGACCAAAAAATTACCTGGCGCAGCTGCGGCAGCTCTTGCTGCTCAGGCGCAGCATGGACCACCTGCCAGGCGAATGCATGCAACGTCAGCTAGCAGCAATACCCATGACACCTAATAGCTGGCAGCTTGGTCGGCGCTCCTGTATTCCAGCTGTTCCAGCCACTGCAGTGTGGAAGGTATCTCTGCAAGAACTCAAGGAGGCCTGTGTTGACGCTTGTGAGAATGGGCTGTCAACAGTCTTGGATATTCTTGACACACCGCCAATGTTTGGGTTCCCTTGGTCACTCATCATCTCTTGTGAAGCAGCAGAAGATGGGGTTGAAGTTGATGTGGCAGTTGGCCCCAAAGGGCTGTCGCCGGGCTTCTACATCACTGGCCACTTTGTGCTGGAAAGCAACATCCGACGGCCTCAGAAGAAAACAATCTGCTTGGAGAGTAGTCAGTTCGATTGTTGGGGAGATTTCCTGCAAATTGGGCCCATGCCTGGTGGCTGGGATGACTCTGTGTGGGCAGCCAAGGGATTGTCTATGACTGATGAGCTGGAGATAACGCTGAAAGTTACGAATGTGTTGTGATGTTGAGGCCCATGGATGCTCACCCTGTTAGTGTTGCTAAGTGCATCCTGGAGTTGAGCCACCCCTGTGATTTTTTTCGTTGTCGGCAAGGTTGCTGTCTTGGTACCTACAGGGTGATCTGCTAGGGTGATTGGATTGTGTTGTGTGAGTTGACCACAACTGGCCCCCCTATACTTTAGTTCTCAGAACTTGTAGTAAGAGTACTTGCTCGCTAACAGCATGACTCGCTGAGGTTGCTAATGTGCTGTCTGTATAGCTGTAGAGAACCAAGGTCCCCAATCCAGTTCTTCCTGGTTCATGGTGTGTGTACATCTGTCTGGAATCGTGGCAAACATCATCCACGTCTGTGAGTTCATGTGTCCTTCTTGGCAACTAGTCACAAAGTGACTGTACTTTATTTCCCAATCAGCTTTGCTGTCTGTGAGACAGATTACACCCAAGGTGCACTGCAGTGCTGCCGCTGACCGTCATGTTGAACATCAGCTGGTGCACACGGGTTGGTTACATTGTAAGGTGACCAGTGATGAATTGTTATGGACTGCAAAAGCAGACTGATAATACTTGTAGTAGTAGTAGATAATACACAGGAAGGTAATGGAGGTTGACCAACACAGATAGTGCTGCCAGCCTGGTAGCGGCTACCAAATCACCGTGTGTCACTTGTGGCTAAATGGTGGAGTGTTGGACAGTGTTGTTCTAGCTGTTGCAGCGTGTGTTGCAGGTCGCTGAGTTGAACTCACTTGACTGGAACAAGAGCAATAATTGGACTAGCAGTACCAATTCAGTGAGGAGACCACCTCCCGTGAAACAAATTCATCATCAGTATGTCACCACAATAGCTCAACTATGCTGAACCACATCATGCCATAGTATGCAACGAAGATCCTGCCCTGAACCTTCATAGGAAACACCCGATCCTACCCCACAACATAACATTGAGCAACCGTTGCTGAGTGACTCAGCTACTGCTGACACTGCTCCTAAAAGATGTAAACGCACTGCCCCAATCAAGCAGAGTGCTGCCCCTGCCATTGTTGGAGCTTCCGCGCCATCTGCTGCTGACCTTGTTAGCCACATCAATACTTTTGGTGTCAGTCACATTGTTGATGAAAAGTGCTTTCTTGCACCATTCCGCAAGCTTGCTGGTGTATGTGTGAATGCTGCCCTTAGCATCATGCCCATGCCGCTTGGTGTCAGCCAGTATGACAACGCAGTTGGCATCAGCATCAGATCTGTCCAGCTCGCTGCCGCTGCTTGCATTCTGGCCAGCAGACTCCACCAGAGACTTGTCATCCATCGACTTCATCTCTGAGGCCTCTGACTTGTTGTTTGTTGTTGAGCAGCTGTGTCTAGTGGGGGCTATTACAATACAATACAATATATCGGGGTCTGAGACCCACTTGAGGACTTTCACCTCTCCCAGTCCAAGACCAGCCTATTACATGTTCTTGATCTGAAGATGCTGGCTGGTTGGCGGGCTGCAGCCGTACAGGAGTAACAAAACACTTTACTGTACCATCAAACAGGACCTGAATCTCTAAGATGACGCTATCTGCAGCCTTCATCTGTTGCTGCAGCTGCTCCACTTGCTGCTGCAGTACTTGTTGTTGCCAGATGAGGTCACTCCTTGCGGCCCTCATGGCGTCTTGCTCAGTTGCCTGACATACCATCAGGTTGTTGATGCCGCAGTGAAGCTTGTCCTCCGCAGCTTGGAGCTCCTTGATGCTCCTGGAGAGCTTCTGCAAGCACAAGAACAGTGTGGAGTAAGACCACCGATCAACTTGGTACGCCGTTGGTGCTGTACGCTGTCTACTAGACAGTATGACATGATGCATCACTTATTAGAGCGAGGTCTGGGCCAGACAACAAGCAATCAGGCCCGATAAGGTACTGTAATCAAAGTTGGTGAGCATCAGTAGTATGGACGACTCCTTACCTTGAGCTTCCTATGACCAATTCCTGGAAAGCATCCACCAGCAGGCATCTTCAGGGATGCTCTTGCACTTTCACCGGGTGTCGAAGACCTTGTCTTGTTGAAGAAGGCGCTGATGTGCTGCATTCTGCCAACCTACGGAAATGGAGACAGAAAGGCTTGGGTGAGTCGGCGGCGATGTCAATGTCACGCAGAACCGAACAACCAATCAACACGCCCAAAATCAGCCCAATCACTGTACCAGGTTCTCTACCCATAGCATGCACGGCAGCTGAGAATACATCGCCGCTGCATGTGCTGTTAGCCTTCGTCAGGCAACGGACATTGCTGGACAGAGGAAACGTGCTGGACAGAGTTACGTGTCAAGCAGAGAGCTTCACCTACTTGGTTTAATATTGATGACAGAAGGCTTTCAGTTCTCGATGGGATGCTGCGGGTTGCTCGCTGCCGTTCTGTTGTTAGTGTTGCGAATTATAGGCACCAGCGAAAGAAAGCTGTTATAAAAGAAATAATCATCCATTGATGCTGCTTGATGAGCGTGACACTGGCATTCAATAGCGGCAAGGCTGAGCTCACCAAGACAGAAATAACAAGGCTTAGCTGATCAGCAGCCACATGCCATGGGAGCTACAGCTGCGGCAACTGCCATCCGGATGACGCACGGACAGGTACCTGAGAAACACCTCTCTTGCACAAGCTCGATGAGAACTATTCACGCTGTCTCCAGAACAGCACCCGATAACTGCCTAGCACGGCCGCGCGGAGTGATGCCCGTACGGTGCGCACCGCATGCGCACTACGCGCGGTAGTGGTGGATACGACACGCTGCTTCGCGACAGGATGATAGAGGGTCTAAAAGCCCGCACTTTTGATGATTGAATTTCCTTGGCAAGTGTTCGTTGTCACTGAAGGTTGCCGCCTGAACACCGTTTGTACTCAACGACATGACAACACACAAGAATGTGACAGGGACGCTTCGGAAGCCCAGGCCTGATTTGGCACTCAATGTTTAGCATCGTGTCCTTATGGCTACATTTGCATTCACGTTGCTGCACGAGCGAACTCTTGGCAACTTGGCCAACCCTAAAACGCTTTCTTTCACCCATATCTCAGCAGCTGGGCCCATGATATGACTGCCCGGCACTTTCAATGGGCCAGTGAAAGATGAATGCAAACCCACTCTGGCCGTTCGGCCCTTGGATATTCATCTCTCCTGAAATAGCAGAAGAAAGAGAAGAAGCAGAACAAGAGCAACTGGCTCCTGAGTCCCTCAAGAAGACATTCACAACAGCCCTGACTGACAATAACAACACCAGTGATTGACATGAGGTAGCAGAGACCACCCTGCAGAATTCAGGCTGAATTCTGCAGGAGCTACAAGGTACTGCACGCAAACACCATCTGGACAATTTGTTGGACGAACAAGCATGCCTGAACACCAAGCCGACTCAAGGGCGGAGCTCTGGCCTCAAGCCTCAGGCAAAACATGAGCATGCTTTGCAAACAACCACGCACAACTGGTGGAAACACATCGTAGCCACACGAGCACCAGATGGGGTCTCCCTGAACACCCTGCTTGATCTGATGCAGACAATGTTACTGCTGCTGGAGCCATACATTGGTCAAGATGGCACAGTACACCACAAGCGTCTGCAGCAGCTGAACAACAGACAGCACAACCATCAGCAAGATACATCCATACCGCTGCTGCATATCTGTAGCAGTTTGCTGTACTGCTGCAGCTACAACAGGTCATATCCATCTGTGCCGCTCTTAAATGCTGCTGTTGGGTCCTCTGCTCGTGACTTCTTCAACCTGTACGCCTCCATCTCCTCTGGTGTCATCTGACTGTCATCATCAGCACCTTGCAAACTGTTGAACTTCCGTTTCCGCTCATCATCACCTGCTTCTGCTGCTTCACGCTCCTGCTTCTCCAGCTTCTTGAGCGCTGCTTTGACCTTCTCAGGATCCAACTCCTGATCCTCTGCTGCAGCATCTGTTCCCCACTGACTATCACCCTTCTCTAAGTGTGCGTTGTTCAGCGTCGATTTCGCCCGCTTCTCTGCCTCTTCTGCTGCACGCTGCGCCTTGGCTTCTAAGTTCTTCACCATCTGCTCTGCTGTTTCTGCTGCTGCTTTCTCGCCTGCTTTGCCGGTACAGTAGCTGTTCTTGATGGTTGAGTGGCAGCAGGCATAGCCCCAGACCCCGTCCTGCCACCAACTGCCCCACACTGCTGTATGATTGTTGATGAAGACATCTTCCTCGTATCTGCTGCGCTGCTTGACTTCTTGGCCCTTGATCACTCTGCCAGTTCTGTCATATTCTACATAGGCCTCCGTCTGACCAAGTAGTAGCGCCTCATCAGGAGGCTTCTCAGCTGCAAGTAGAACATACGGAGCAGAACACATCAGCCTTACCATCAGAACTCCAGATCCGCAACAGCTACGTCAGCTGATTCTATATGGATGCATACGACCCAAGCACCCGCAAAGTTGCTGGAGGAGTCAACCCAGCCCTAACCCACCTTGATTGCCATACTTGGCCAAGACATCCTCTTTACTTTTCTGTCCCAGACTCTCCTTCTTCTGCTTGAACTGCTTGTACATGACCTCAGCAAGACTTGGCAGTGCCTGCACGTGCACCTCTGTGCCCTTGTCGAAGGCCTGCATGCTGTGGAGGTTGAGGGCCTGCCAGGTCTCATACTCGCCACTGGTGCGAACAAAGTTATCACCAAAGAATGTCTTCTCGTGGGGAGCCTGCAGCCAGTTGAAGTTCAGCAAGATCGTTGCATCAACACAAGCAAACAGGATATGTGGATGATATGTTCCATACATAGCTTGAGGCAGCAGCTGCTGGTGATGAATAGCTTGGTGACTACTGCTAGCGATGCAGGGCACTCGACCTGATTGAAGACAGTCTGGTCAAAAGGTACAATGACCGCCACAATCCCGCCACAGTCCCGATCATCAACTAGAAGCCTCTATGAAGTGTAAACGCTCACCTTATTGGGGTTGGGGTCTTCTCTCATGCTGCGACTCTTGGGGTCATAATGGGCGCTGTTAGTGTCCAGGTTGAGCAGATACTTGGCAGTATCCTCACGAATACGCAAATTACGGACACTACCAGTGCTGCCACCAGCAGTGGTGCGCACGCGCTTCTTCACCTCACCGAAAGCTGCAGGAGCCAGCAGCAGCAGGAGTGCAACACCAGTACATAAGCAGATGCAGCATGATCAACTAGGTGTTCAGTCACGCTGGGATGACATGACATGTCGCAATCAGAGCTACACCCAGACCTCTACAAAGCACTTATACTGTCAAAGCAGCCATCGATTATTGATTGCCAAACACCACTGTTGATGAATTACGATTACAGTAAGTCCGCTGGCGCTGCTGCTGCCTGCTCTCATGAGCACACCTGCCACTAGGTCACTACTGCCACAACCTTTTACATGCTACAGCCAACATTCATTGCTGCCGCATTGTTGCTGTACACTGCAAACTCCGACATGACCCACCTGCATCTTCATCATCAGCAATCTTTGCATCATCAGGCCCACCAGCCGCCACCTCTTCCCCTGCTGCTGCTGCTGCCGCCGCCGCTGCTGCTGCTTCTGCTGCTTTGCCCTGCCTGTACAACTCCTCAACCTGCTCCTTTGCTTTCAACTCCTGCCGCAACGCCTCTACTTGCTCGTACTTGTCAACAACACGTGAATACTCTGACGTGTCGTAACCGTTGTAACGATCACGTTTGCTGTCCCAGCCTACAAAGTTGATCTCCTGGATCTTGTCATCTGCTGCTATGTTCTTGTTGGTGTATTTGGCACCTTTGGCGCGCGGTCGCTCTAGGCAGTCTGCTAATTTGTGAGACATGGAACCACAACTGCAGCAGACAGACAATAGCAACAATACTTGGTTTCTTTCAAGGTCATGAGGTATAAGCCCACACTAAAGGACGCAGCTTCCGACCTGATAGTGAAGAAGGGCAGTGCTCGCAAGTGTTGATGCAATAGCTGGGAGAAGCTACTGTGACAAAGTGATGCGCTAGAACGACGTAGAAGGCTACCCAGAAGCAGCCTGAATCCCTCAGCTGCCTCAAAACAATCGGATGGAGAAGCAGCTGCTGCAGCGCTAAGATAGGCTGCACCCCAAACAGCTGAAGCAGCTGCCTCCTCAAACAAGATACCACACTTGTAGCTGTGGCTACTGCTGTAATCTGTATGGTGTGCGTTGGTATGCAATCAACTGCTGCAAACATCTGTATCTATGCAGAGCTGCTCAACATGCTTCGTGCATGCACCTCAGCACAAGCTGCTGTCGTGTGACATGACACCATCATCATGGTGTCATACAACAAGATGGCACAAGACGTTAATGTGCATACGAGTGCATGTGCATATGTACATGCAGTTTCCATAACTTACTTTTCACATGCTCCTTTGCGGTACTTGGTTGCCTGGAACACCTTTGCTCCTCTGTCATACCACTGACCGCTGTCCTCGAGCTGCTGCTTCCAATTACGCTGATGCTTCAAGGTAGGCTTATCGCTGTTTAGATACCATGGCGCATTGGTCATGTACTGGGGGATATGAGGGTTGATTTCTTTGCCCTCCTCATCCAGCTCTGCAGGTGCCAGACCAGCCTTACGAGCTTCTTCCAGCGCCTTCTGCTGGCGAAGCTCATCAGATGTTTTGAAACTCATGATTGCTGCCTACTGCACAGGACTGTGCTAGCTACCGCGTCTGTCTCAGCCCGGCTAACTGATGAGCAGACCAGACACTGCTGCTGCGGTGCGGTGTGCTGCAGTTGGCCCCTCTCACATGTCCAAACAGGTTTGTTGTATAACAATGATCGCTGATAGCGATAGCATGTCGTTAAGGACTCCGAACGCTGATGCCGAAAGCACCACTTGACAGAAGGCGCAGTCTGTGATGTATCGCCCAAGCAGTGAAGCAACAACCTAAAGCACAATGGGCATGTACACCACCTGCCATACATATCGTGTTCTCGGCAAGGTGTGTACGGAAATCAGCTGGGCAATGTAACAGGTCCCCAAACAGAAAGCTTGGAAGCTTGGTTTGAGCGCAGAACAGCATCATGACGCTCAGAAGTGTGTGTAGCGGGTGTAAGGGTCTGGTTTTGTTTCTTCTTGCAGCGTTCACCTACTGCATCAACCAGTAAAGCGCATATGCTGCCATGGGTCTGTTTGATAAACTAAAGAAGAAGAAAGAGAAGCACAGTGAGGGAAATGAGAAGAAACAAAAGCAACAAACTCGCAAGGATGAGGATTCTGAGGAGTTTGATTCGGAGTACACTGATGATGAGGACGAACGAGTGCATAGCTTTGAGATAGGCCAGGAAGACTATCTGGTTCAGGTAGCACTGGCCACTAGTGCCCAAGATTATCAGAATCAGGCAGCTAATGGGGCGGTACGAGCAGCTGCACCAGGGGCATCAGAGGTGTCTTGGAAGTACTGGAGGGATGACCGGTGAGCAACCTAGCGTGACTGTCCAGCAACCATTTGCTGTAACAGTATAAGCTTCTTGTGATGGACGTAACGCGTCAACGCGTACCGGCGTTATTGTCTTGGTCGGTGCTAGTCCCTGTATCTCTGCCTCTTCATATGGTTCAGTTGGACTGTAGGTTGGACTACCAGGACCTTATCTGTGATGGTTTTTACGAGCCTGTTGGAGACTTTCCTGAGATAGTTGAAAAGGGAGACTTTCCAACACTGGGCCAGCTGCGCCATGTACAATGCTTTGATTCGGACCCTCGTGAGGTGTGTGTATGTTGGGACAGCTGTCACAGCCATACACAGTGGATGTCTCGTCCCATGTGTATGCTCTGCGTGAACCCAAGCAGTGTATTATCAGGGCTGGATCAGTTCAGACGTGTGCATTGCATACCTCGCTGGATTCTGGCTGTTAACTTCCCTTGCAGCTGTTGGTGAACTTGGTGGGTGTCACCTACTGTGCATGCAGGTGATTGTGGTGAACCGTATCACTGATCCACAGCTACAGCAGGTTGAGGGCGAGGCAGTGGCAGCTGTAGCAGCAGCAGCACAGCTAGGAGAGGTACAACGTATACAGGTGATATCACCTTCTACCCTGCAGTGCGGCAGTTGGCGTTGCTCAGTGGCAAAGTGATGTTTGGCCGAGCTGCCTCGCAGCAGTGCAACCCTGTATTCTTGTGTAGAATTAGCGACTACCTACATTGGCAGACTGGTCTGCAATTGCAGCAACATTTGCTCATGTCACCAGTTCACAGTGCCTATCGTTGCTTGCAGGCGCTTGCAGTGTTTGTCGCCAACCACCTAGGAGGTCCCTACAGCGACGAAGCTGCTTTCACAGATCAGTACATCACAGCTACAGCACCACTCAAACACAACAACCGCAGCGTAGTAATTGATATCGGCACACTGCGGTTAGGTGCCAGCAGACACCGGGCACTGCTGTACAAAACCCTGGGTGATGCCATGGGACTGCCTAGCTGTATCATGAAGGGGCTAGCTCACACCGGGGCAGAGGGTGTGGGCCTGGTGTGTGTGCAGTTGAGAGGTGCACCGTATCATCTTGACATGATGGAAGCACCAGGGACTCTCACACCACTGAAGCAAGGCTTGCCTGTGATACCTGCAAGTGAGTCGACGAATGGTACTGACATAAGGATCTCATGTTGTGGTGTCAGAGTCATTGGGCAGCTGGCTTGTCGTGGTATTACCAGTCAGCGTTCACAAGATGTATTTGACCTGTGACAACTTGTGTGGAGTTTTTCTGCAGCACCATGTGACACTGATTTGTGTCCGATGCTGCTGGCTATCTTGTCTTCTGCAGCCAACTTTCACTCAGGTGCTGGGTGCAGCTCGGCAGCAGGACGGCGACAGCCGATGTACAACAGCAGCGCAGCGTATGCAGCAGCAGCAGCTGGTGCTGGACCCAGCAGCAGTGCTGCAGCAGCAGCAGGAGGTAGTTATGCTCGTGCTGGTGCTGCGGGAGCTGGGTCATTAAGGAATGCTGCAGTGGCAAACCCCTTCCAGCCATCAATGCATCGACAGCACTCAGCAGCAGCAGGGACATCTGCTGTGCCTGATCTCATAAACTTGGGTGATGACGGGCATAGTCCGGGTCGACACCGGCGTGTCATGAGTAGTAATAATGCTGTAAGGCAGGGGGATAGATTAGCAGATGGGGCTGCAGCATCCTACATGACAGCAGGACAGCAACAGCACCAGCACAGTCAAGCACTGCAGGATGAGCGACGGAGAGGAACATTGCCGGACTTGTTTAGTTCAATAGCTATAGCAGATGCAGGACAACTGCAACCAGCCGCTGGGGCGCACTACGCCTACCTACAGCAGCCACAGTTCAGTGAGCAGTATAGTCAGCAGCAACAACTGCAGCAGTCACAGCAACAGCAGCAATCGCGGCAGCAACGGCATTCGCAGCAGCAACGGCAGCAGCAGTTGCCGCATCCTGCTATGAGTCTGGTGGCTGCTCATGCTGCTTGGGAGATAGACCCTGCAGAGATCACTCTTGGGCAGCGGATAGGCATAGGTAGTTATGGAGAGGTGTACAAGGGCATGTGGAGAGGTACTGAAGTTGCTGTCAAGCGCTTCTTGGAGCAGAACCTTAGTCCACAACTTGTGCAGGTGGGTTCGGTTATCATCAGCTGTGGGGTTGTCTTGGCTGTGCTGTAAGGTTGCAGCGCACCAGGGGCAGCTTGTAGGTCCATGGCATGCCAGAGCAGCGCCAGGTGCTGCATTGCCGGTCCCAGCTGCTTCTTGTTTGTTGTCTAGTTTGTCTATACTGTCCCCCTGCCATCAGGTGGCCATCATCTACCATGACAGTGCTCTTTAGTACCAGGTCCCTATTCTCAACATAACAGCAAATGCAGTCTATGTTGACCATTGCATGTCTGCTACGCAGTGTTTCTGTAGTCTCACAACTGCATGGGTTCTGTGGATTCATCACTGCAGGAGTTCAAAGATGAAGTTGACATCATGGCTCGATTGCGGCACCCCAACATCGTCCTGTTCATGGGCGCAGTCATGCAAGCCAACCAGCTGGCCATTGTCACGCAGTTCATACCCCGAGGCAGTTTGTTCAGGCTGTTGCACAGGAGTAAAGCTGATCTGGATCCGCGAAGAAGGCTGCAGATGGCGCTTGATGTTGCCAGAGGTATGTATTGCGACTCTGTGGTGTGACAGGAAGATGGTCTTGCAGGGCTCTATGTTATTGTGTCTTCTACTATCTTGTTTCAACTGCTGGCATGTGAGCCACACAGTAGTGTCAGCAGTGGCAGCCATTGTTATACATTGGTGTGTAGACTCAGCCGGGCATACTGACGTACGTATCTGCTCCATGTCACAGCGCTGCTGCTGACGCTGTCAGGCCTACAACCAGCTGTATAGCTAGCTATCTATAGATAGCTCTATGTGATAGGACCTCTTCGATGTCATATTGACACTTGACATTTACTCGCAGGAATGAATTACCTTCACACTGGTCACCCAGCCATTGTTCACCGGGACCTCAAGAGTCCAAACCTGCTGGTGGACAGGGATTGGACTGTCAAGGTGGGAGTTTCAATGAGTTGTGTCTATAGTTTCCCTTGGCTCTTCACTGACAACAGTTGATGAGAGTCTCCTGCGCTCAGTATGACAGTGCATGGATGCTTTTACGTACGTGCTTGTACAAGCATGGTGGCTGTATACTGCAGTCAGTTTCGCAGCAGCTATGGCTTTGCTGAACAGCCCTTGGACCTTTGAGGGGTGCAAAGGCTGACATGAGTTGTGTTCTCGATGCTTTCAGGTGTGTGACTTTGGTCTCAGTCGGGTCAAGTCAGCAACGTTCCTTACATCAAAGTCTCATGGAGGTACGCCAGAATGGATGGCACCAGAGATACTCCGTAACGAGCCAAGTGATGAGAAGGCAGACGTCTACAGCTTTGGTGTAGTACTGTATGAGCTAGTCACAAATCAAGAGCCATGGACAAGCTTGAACCCTATGCAGGTTGTTGGGGCAGTGGGCTTTGCAGGACAGCGGCTAACTCTGCCACCTAACTTAGATCCCAAGGTTGCGGCCATCATCAATGGTTGTTGGGCAAGTAAGCCAGCTGATAGGCCAAGCTTTGCGCAGGTCCTTGAAGCGCTGAGGGCATTCAAGGAGCTAGCAGCCTGCCGGCCACATACTGGAGTAGAAGAACAGGACAGTGGAAGCAGTGATGTGGTTCAACCAGTGCCAGCAAGTGTGGGGAGTCAGCCTGAGGCAGCACATAGTGTTGCAGCTGAGTCCGATTCAGCAACAGTTGAGACATGGGGTTCAGGGGCAGATAAGCAGTAGCTTCAGGGGCAATAGCAGCAGCAACGGGGTTACCTATAGCAAGGCAGACGAGTGGGCCAGATGGTGTGGTTGGGCAGCAACAACCACTCATCCTGTTTTAGTTAGGCACCGAGAAATGCCATCTAGATGTTGCAGACTTTGGCATCGTTGAATAGGTTGTTGCACTGTCCTTTCCAATGCATATGCATGGCGCCGTTAGCTGGCTGTGTCATGACCATGTGCTGCATTTGCCATCCTGCAAGTTATTTTGTACAGTAAATGCATGCTGGACCTGGGAGTGTGTTTTGTGGTATGGGTTTGCATCCTGTATGTAGCTGGTTCTGTATGTTATGACAACAATGCACAGACTTGCCATGCTTTGGAAATGCTGGAATCTTCCCGACCAGTCAACGTTGCCCAATTGTTGCAACAACTTGCCTCTGCCGGTTACACAGAGTGAATATCGCAGGTAATGTAGAGTCTATTGTTGCGAGCTATGTATGCATGCACTCTGATTCTGGATTTGACTGCTGTATCGGGCTGTCAGCTTTCTGGGCCCCAATGTGCATCTTCGAACTCAACGATCGGAAGAACACTCGCGCTCAAGGCGGGGCCGCTGCAGGGAACGTTCCGGGTGGGTGGTGGTACAATCTGGCATAGAATTCAAATTCTCAGCTTTTGTAGCTGTGTTCACTGAATCTCGTTCAGCACTGACTGGTTCCCGCAGCTGACCAGCCTCAACAGGTCCACCGCAGGCTGCGGCAGCGACCGTTGAAACCGGTACGACGTCATCACGTCAGTCCTTGCAACAGACAACTTTGAAGTACGATATAGCGCGCGTGCCAAATCGTCAATGAGTGATGGGTAATATTGGTAGTATCAATGACTTCTGAGGTCTGACACTTACCACTTTATGTCAGATGCCGCAACTTTCACCTGTGTTTATGACATGCACTGATGGCAGCTTGCAAGCATGCCCGAGAACCCCTATCAGCCTTCAAGGCCTGAGTTGCTGGAAAATATGTTGCAAGCACCCACAGCAGCTGAACCAGGTGCAGCAGGAAGAAGATGTTCAACATGTAAGTTACATCCCTGAACCCGATGCAACAGGGATATGAGTGGCCTCACATACAGCAAAGGACGGCAGCAGCCCGGCTTGGCAACACCGTGTTCAATGAAACAGATACAATCAACCAGCATGATGCACTGATGGTGCTGACTGACGTCAGATCACAAGAAAATACAACACAGGTTGGTCACGCTTTGCAGTGACCGCTGACAGGAAGTTTGATGGGCTCGCTAAGCAGACTGTTGATACACAGGAAGGTTATGGAGGTGGACCAGCTCAGATTGTGTCAGTAGGTGGTCACAGCAGCTCGTGTATGCTGCAACAGAACTGAACGACCGTAGGTGAACCATGCATACTCTGCAACCATTGCCAACGGTTGGCACATTCTTTGTGCCAGGCTGGCACTGCCTGGCAGGCCGCAGCATACCAGCCAAGAACACATCTAACCCCAGCCTGGTATGACACCACTCAAGCACTACTGCTACCATTGCTCTGTCTGAAGGAAACAAATGCACTGCTCAATCTCAGGAGGCTGCTGCGCCTGCTGTTGCTTGAGCTACCACCCCATCTGCTAACTTCCTTCTGACCCACGTCATCACTGCTTGCCCTGCTGCTATCCAGTGCTATCTTGCAGCAGTGTGCAAGCTTGCTTATGCCCTTTGACTTGCTGTTCAGTGTGGCAGTGTCTGTCAGTACAAAATCACAGCACACATCTGAATCGACACCGCCCAGCTCATCCTTGCAGGTGGTACCCTGGCTGTCAGTCTCTGCCTGTCGCTCTTTATTTGATTGCTTCAGCCCTAGGGTTGAGC
>JARWLF010000147.1:0-28043 GCA_029853055.1 Scenedesmus sp. KT-U | reverse complement strand
GATCATCGCCTGGATCACCGGATAGTCGCGCGCAAGGATCGCATCGACCGTCAGCCGTCCCAATCCGGGGATGTTGAACACGGTCTCGGTCACGACCACCCCGCCGATCAGCAGCGCAAAGCCGGTGCCGATCACCGTCAGGATCGGGACGGCCGCGTTTCGCAGCGCGTGGCGGAACAGGACGCGTCGTTCGGGGGCACCCTTGGCGCGGGCGGTGCGGATGTAATCCTCGCCCAGGACCTCCAGCATGTTGGCGCGGGTCATGCGCGCGATCAGCGCGACATAGATTGTCGACAGCGTCAGCGCGGGCAGGAAGGCGGTCAACAAAAACGGGCGCAGACCGGCCGAGATCGGCTGGAAGCCTTGCACCGGGAACCAGCCCAGCCGCAGCGAGAAGACCAGAATGAACAGATAACCGATCACGAAGACCGGGACCGAGAAGCCGAGGACCGAGAAGGTCATCACCGCGTAATCGGCCGCGCTGCGATGCTTCCACGCGGCCAGAACGCCCATCGGCACGGCGATGACGACCGACATCAGGATCGTCAGCACCGCGATCGAGATCGTCGGCCCGATGCGGTCGGCCACCATCACCGAAACCGGCGTGTTCGAGATCAGCGACACGCCCAGATCGCCCCGCAGCAACTGCCCGATCCAGGTGGCGAACTGGACGGGAATGGGGTCGTTCAGACCCATCGCCTCGCGGATACGCTCTAGCTGGGCGGGCGTCGCCATGTCGCCCGCAATGATCGCGGCCGGGTCGCCCGGCGTCAGGCGCAGCAGCAGGAAGACGAAGATCGCGACCAGCAGCATGACGGGAATGACGGCAAGACAGCGCCGCAGGATGTAGCCGGACATCGGGCTTCTCCGGTAAGGGGCCGAAAGATGTGGCGGGGGCGGAACGCGCCGCCCCCGCCGGATCACGGGCGCCGATCACTCGGCCTTGTTGATGCCCCAGAAGACCGGGACCGGACTGTCGATCATGTCGGTGATCGTCGTGCGGCGCGCCTGCGGCAGGGTGTATTGCCCAAGCGGCACCAGCAGCACGTTGTCGATTGCATGATCCTGGATGCGGGCCGCGACCTCGACCTGCGCCTCGGCATCGGCGGCGTCGATGAATTCCTCCTTCAGGCCCTCGATGGTCTCGTCGGTCGGCCAGCCGAACCAGGCATCGTTCCCGCGCCCGTTCAGCATCGGGTTCGAGATCGGGTTCGAGATTTCGGGCACCATCCAGTTGGTGATGAAGATGTTCCAGCCACCCTCGGCCGGCGCCGCCTGGCTGGCGCGGCGCGTGACCAGCGTCTGCCAGTCCATCGGCTGCATGTCCACGTTGAAGCCCGCCTGCCGCAGAGCCTGCGAGACGACAACCGGCTGCGTGACCAGCGCGACCAGATCGGTCGGCGCCATGATCACGACGGGCGTGCCGTCATAGCCCGCCTCCTCCAGCAGCGCGCGGGCCTCGTCCTCGCCGCCGCCTTGGGTCAGCGTGTCCGATCCGCCGGTGCTTTCCAGCGGCGTGCCGCAGCCCAGGATCGCGCCGCAGACCTGGTAATATTCGGGGTTGCCGACCATCGCCGCGAGGACCGGTTCCTGCGTGATGGCCTTCAGCGCCGCCTGCCGGATCTGCTGGTTGTCAAAGGGCGGGTGGAGGAAGTTCATCCGCACCATGGTCTGCATCCCCGTCGGCTCGCGCTTTTCGACGACGACGTTCGGATCGCCTTCGAGCAGCGGGATCAGGTCGACCTGCATCGCCTCGATATAGTCGATCTCGCCGCTGGACAGCGCGTTCACCGCCGTCTGAACGTCGGGCATGTTGACCCATTCGACGCGGTCCACGTTCACGACCTTGCCACCCGCCATCCAGTCGGCGGGTTCCTCGCGGGGGACGTAATCCTCGAACTTCTCGTAGACGACCTTCAGGCCCGGCTGGAACTCGGCCTCCACGAAGCGGAACGGCCCCGAGCCGACATATTCGGTGATCGCCTCGTCGGCGGGGGTCTCGGCCACGCGGGCGGGCATGATGAAGGGCGGGATCGCGGATTGTTTGGACAGCACGTCCAGCATCGGCACAAAGGGCTCGGTCAGGGTCCAGGTGATCGTGCGCTCGTCCGTCGCCTCGAGGCTGGCGGTGCGGTCCATGATGACCTGCCCGCCCGCATCGCGCTGCGCCCACCGGTTCAGCGAGGCGACCGCATCGGCCGCCGTCACCGGCGCGCCGTCGTGAAAGACCAGCCCTTCGCGCAGGGTGAAGGTCCAGGTCAGCCCGTCATCCGATGTGGTCCAGTCGGCCATCTGCGGCTGCGGCTGGAACTGGCTGTCCTGCGCGACCAGCACGTCATAGATCATGTAGGCATGGTTGCGGCTGATATGCGCCGTGGTGATGATCGGGTCCAGCACGCGCAGGCCCGAATGCATCACGGCAGTAATCTTGGTTTCGGCAAAGGCCGTGCCGGCCAGCATGGTCGAGGCCAGAAGGCCCGCAGTCAGTCGGTTGAACATGATGTCCTCTCTGTATGGCGATGGTGCTGGCCGGTCTTGGCGCCGGGTTGCGCGGTTGCGGAAAAAGTCTGGCCGCCGGGCTCAAGCCGCAGGCCGGGGGCAAGGTGGCGGAAGGGCAAGGATGCCGGACTGACCGGCATCGGGCCGGGTGCGGCGCAGGTCAGGATGCGCGCGGCGATGGGCGCGAAATCGGCCCGGAAATGGTTCGAGCTTTTCACGACGAGGATCTTCTGCGCCTCGGGTTCGACCCCCAGAAAGCGGAACATCTGCCGGTCGGCCATCTGCGCCTTTTCCGAGGTGACGGCGATCCGCACGCCCCCGATCCGCAGCAGGGCCGAGGGCCCAAGCCGCAGATGCACACCGCTGAAATAGGGGCCGGTCGCGTGACAATGCCCGTCCGACAGGGCCTCGACGACGAAGCGCCCCTGGAAGGGTGCGTCGCCCTTGATGCCCGAACGCCCGCCAAGGGCCAGCGCGATCAGGGCGCCCGGTCCCGCCGCATGGGCGGCCGCCGCCGCCGCCGGATCGACGACCAAGCCGATTGCCGCGTCCTGTGCATCCGCCGCCACCAGCGCCCGCAGCATCCCGGTCGTGTCCGAATTGCCGCCCGCGCCGGGATTGTCCTGCGTATCGACCAGGATCACCGGGCCTTGCGGCGAACGCATCGCCTCGGCCACGGCCTCGTCCGGGCTGTGGACCTGTCCGGCAAAGGCACGCTCGGCCCCGGCCAGCGCGGCGGCGATCCGGTCCGCGATGCGGTCGGCCTGCGCCTGATCGTCGGCATGAACCAGAACCGAGGGGCGGCAATCCAAGAAATCCGCCGCCGGAAAGCCCATGAACAGCGAGGCGCAGGCCCCCTCCGCGTCAGCCGCCGCGACCAGATCGTAAAGCGCCGCGGCAGGCTGTTCCGATGTCGCCTGCCAGGCGATGGGGATCAGGTAATCGCCCTGCCGAAAGGCGGTTCGGCGCGGCTTGCCGCCCAGCAGGCGCTGCAATTCCCGGGCGGCGCGGCGGCCCGTATCGGCCATGTCCACATGCGGATAGGTTCGAAAGCCCACCATCAGATCGGCATGGGCCACCATGCGCGGGGTGATGTTGCCATGCAGGTCCAGCGCCGCGACGACGGGCACATCGGGGCCGACCACCGCGCGGACACGCTCGAGCAGGGCGCCTTCGCCGTCTGGTTCGTGCTCGGCCACCATCGCCCCATGCAGGTCCAGCAGCACCCCGTCCACCGGTCCGAGATCGCGCAAGGCGGCGACCAATTCGCCCGCGATGGCCTCGTAGCACCCGGCCGTGACCGGCGCCGAGGGCACCGCACCCGCCCAGATCAGCGGCAGCAGCGTCCAGCCAGCCTGCCCTGCGTGATCGAGCATCCCTGCCACCGGTAGGTTCACCCCCTGCGCGCGCCGGAAGATGTCGTCGCCCCGGCTCAGCGGCAGATAGCCGCCGCCCTGCTCGAACGCCGCCATGTCGGCGGGGCTGGGCGCGAAAGAGTTGCTTTCATGCACGAACCCGGCAAGGGCGATGCGTCTGGTGGGGGCAAGATCGGGCATATGTATTGCTATCCGATACGGCTGCATTGCATAATGAGATTAGGAGCCCGGTTTTCCACCTGTCAACGCCGGAGAGGCGCCGATGACCGAAAACGATCATTCTGATCCGTCCAAAGGCGCGGACGGCATGTTCAACCAGTCCCTTGCCCGCGGCCTGAGCGTTCTTGAATCCTTCCGCGAGGCTGACCGCCCCCTGTCGCTGGCGCAGATCGCGTCGCGGACCGGCCTGACGCGCAGCGCGGCGCAAAGGCTGGTCCATACGCTGCGCAAGCTGGGCTATCTGACGCTGGCGGATGACGGGCGGGGATTCCTGCTGAACCTGCCGATCCTTGATCTGACGCATGATTACCTGCGCATGAATCCCGTCCTGCGCCGCGCCAGCCCCGTCCTGCTGGAATTGCGGCGTCAGGTGCAGGAACGGGTGGACCTGTCGCTGTTCGATGGCGTGCGGATGGTCTATGCGACCCGCCTGCAAAGCAAGCGCGAGGCGTTCTTTGCCACGCTGGTCGGCCACAGCGTGCCCTCGACAGGTTCTTCGGGCGGTTGGGCGGCGCTGGCCCTGCTGCCCGATGCCGAGATCGACCAGATCCTCGGCCGTGCCCCCCTGCGCCCGCTCACGCCGCGCAGCCTGACCGACCCCGAAGCGATCCGCGCCCAGATCGCCACGGCCCGCCGCGACGGGCATGCGCTGGCGCTGGAACAGGTGCTGATGGGAGAGGTGGCCATCGCCATGGCGATCCCGGATGCCGAAGGTCGGCCCGTAGGCTCGGTCCATGTCGCCGGCTCGCTGGCAGAGTGGGCACCCGAGGATTTCAGGCGCCGCATGGCCCCGCCCTTGGCCGAGGCGATCCGCGGCATCCGCGCAAGCTAGGCGCGGTCAGTCCGTCAGCCCGATACGGCGGCGGATATCGGCGTCGCGCAACGAGATCTCGCCGCCCAGCCAGGCATCGGCTTCGGGCCCGCACATCCAGACCAGCGCGCGGGCGGGCCATTCAGGCGGGATATGCTCGGACCAGTCAAGCTGGCTGACCGGGCTGACCCCGCTGTCGCGGATGGCGCGCTGCATGTCGGTCGCGACGGTGCCGGGCGACAGGCTGATCGCGCGTATCCCGTCGCCCCGCGCCTCGAGGTCCAAGGACCGCGTCAGCATCAGCGCGCCGGCCTTGCTGGCGCAATAGGCGCTCCAGCCCTGCTGCGGGCGATGGGCCGCGCCCGAGCCGACGGTCAGCACCGTCCCGCCCCCCGCCGCCCGCATCAGCGGCAGGGCGGCGCGCATGCCGTGAAAGACGCCCTTGATGTTGACGTCGATGCATTCGCTCCAGGCGCCCGGATCGGCCTGATCCAGCAGGCTCATCGGCCCGATCAGGCCCGCATTGTTCACCAGCACGTCCAGCCGCCCGGCCCGATCATGCAGGGCGGCCACGGCCCGTTCCATGTCACCCGCCACGGCCACATCCCCGGCCAGAGGCACGCCGGCGATCTCGTCCGCCAGCGCCTCGACGGCTTCGGCGTTGCGCGCCATCACACCGACCAGCGCCCCTGCCCTGGCAAAGGCCCGCGCCGCCGCAGCCCCGATGCCCCGCGAAGCGCCCGTCACCAGAACCGCCTTGCCCCTCAGATCGACCATCCCGCGCCCTCCGCCTGTCCGCAACCCGTTGTGCGGGCGCGGACAAGCGCGCGTCAAGACGGGTTGGCCAAGACACTCTGCATTCGATGGCAGCGCTGAGGCGATACGGGGTCTTTGACCTGACCATGGTCAGGTTGGCCGCGGAAGGCACGGATCCAGAGACGACCTATCGATGCAAGATATCTGAAGGCGCCCCTCCCGCCGTCGGGCTTGGCCGCGAACAGCGGCGGGCGACGATAGACCCGGCGGCGACTCGGCGCTTGCGGATATGCCCGAGTGCAGCCACGACCGCAGCTTCTCGACCTCGACCGCGATCGGATTCTCGCCTTGCAAATGTAAAACGACCGCTTTACATGAGATGCGTGGACAAGCGGGATCAGATCGTCAGCGGAGCAATGAAGACGTTCGAGGCGCATGGGTTTCGGGGCGTCGGCGTCGATGCGGTTCTGGAGCCGTCGGGCGCTTCGACGCGGACCCTCTACAAGCATTTCGGGTCACGCGACGGCCTGGTTCTGGCCGTTCTAGAGCAGCGCCACGCGGCGTTCATGGACCGGCTGGCGGCTGCTCCCGATGCGGGTATCGGCGGGCTCTTCGATGCGCTTGCGGCCTGGCTGGTCGAGTTCGGAGCAAGAGGCTGCATGCTGCTTCGCGCCCACGGGGAATATGCCGGCAGCAACGCGGACATCGCCGCCTGCGTGCGCGGTCAGAAGAACGAGTTTCTCGACGAGTTCGCTCGGCGCGTCGAACAGGCGATCGGTCGGAGGGATGACATCATGGCCTTGCAGATCTGGCTTCTGTTCGAGGGGGCGACTGCTGCGGCAAGCGTGGCGGGCCCGCAGGTCGTCGACGCGGCCAAGGAAGCTGCAGAGGCTCTTCTGGCGCTGGCCCGCCCGGAATGAGACGCGGGGCTCCGGGCTCGGCCAATCTGGTCGCCGCAGGTTTCGCGTTGACCGCGCTGGCCTATGGCCTCGCGCGGTTCGCCTATGGCCTGCTCCTGCCCCAGATCAGGACCGAGCTTGAGCTGGGAACGGTCGCGGCAGGCTGGATCGGCAGCGTCGCCTTCGGCGCCTTTTGCGGAGGCGTCGTCGTGGCCTTCGCGGCCGTGCCGAGATGGGGCGCGCGCAAGGTCGCCGTGGCGGCGGGCCTCTGTGCGACCGCCGGGCTTGCGATCATGGGGCTGGCCGGATCGGCGGCGATGCTTGGAGTTGCGATGGGTTTGGCCGGGATCAGCACGGGCCTCGCCTCGCCCCCGCTGGCCGCCGCTGTGGGAAGGCATGTCCCCCATGATGCCAGATCACGGGCGAACGGCACGATCAATGCAGGCACCGCCGCCGGCATCATGCTGTCAGGTGCCGCGGCCTTGGTCTTCGCGGCAGCCTGGCGCGAGCTTTACCTCGGCTTCGCCGTCATTGCCGCCGCCATCACCGTCTGGCTGTGGCACGCCATTCCCGGCGAGGAGGCGGCAAGGCCCTCTCCCACCGCCGCGGGGATGCGACCGCGCGGGCTGCTGTCGCTCGGCCTTGCCGCGGCTCTGATGGGTGCCGCCAGCACCGTCTTCTGGACCTTCGGGGCCGACATCCTGCGCGAGGAACTGCGGTTTTCGGATCAGCTGGTCGCGCTGGCATGGCTGGTGCTGGGGGCGGCAGGGCTTGTCAGCGTGATCACCGGCGCCGCGACCGACCGGTTCGGGATCGCTTCGGTCAACCGGATCGCGCTGGTCCTGATGGGCCTGGCGCTGATGAGTCTTGCGGCCGCATCCTGGGCGTCGGGCATGGCGTTCTTGGCGATGGGGATCTTCGGGGCGGGCTACATCACCTCCTGCGGGGCGCTGCTTCTCTGGGGCATCACCCTTTTCCCCGCGCGTTCCGATCTGGGCATAGGCCTGCCCTTCCTGATGATCGCGTTCGGCCAGATGATGGGCGCGCCGCTTTTTGGCGCGCTGCTTGACGCCAGCGGGACGACGCTCGCTCTTTCCTGCGCGTCCGTCATGATGCTCTGCGCCGCTCTTCCGGCACCGCATCGCCTCCGCAAGGGCATCGAGGCTCAGGCTGAGCCGGCCCGGGCCCTGTGACGAGGCGGGCGAAGCGTTCCGGTCAGCCGCTCCGCGTGTGGATAAGGGCTGGAGAAGCATACGCTCAATCCGCTGATGGCGACGCCATGCCGGACGCTGCGGAACCAGCAGGCGGTCCGTGCGCTCCTCTTGCGGGGTGAAACACGGAGAACAAGATGCTGTCACGCCTGAACTGGGTCGTCGCGCGGATCCTGCGGCAATTGTGGTTCCGCGCGACGCTGGTCGGGCTGCTCGGGGTCGCGGCGGCCGGCCTTGCCGCGGTGGCGGACCGCTTTCTGCCCGACAGCTGGACGCTGGAGATGGGCTCGGATGCGGTGGACAGCATCCTGACGATCCTCGCCTCGTCCATGCTGGCGGTGACCACCTTCTCGCTGACGACGCTGACCAGCGCGCTTGGCGATGCCACCAACAATGCCAGCCCGCGCGCGACGCGCCTGCTGATGCAGGACGGGGTGACGCAGAACGTCCTCTCGACCTTTGTCGGGGCGTTTCTGTTCAGCATCGTCGGGCTGGTCGTGCTGCAGGCCCAGGCCTACGGCGCCAGCGGCCGTGCGGTGCTGTTCATCGCAACCATCGGGGTGCTGGTGCTGGTCGTGGTCTCGCTGCTGCGCTGGATCGACCACCTGATCAAGCTGGGCCGCGTGGGCGAGACGGCGGGGCGGGTCGAGCGCGCGGCGAAGACGGCGCTGCGGGCGCGCAAGGCCGCGCCGGGCATGGGCGGCAAGCTGCTGCGACCGGGCCAGCCTCGGCCCATCGGGGTGCGCCCGGTGCATATCGACAAGATCGGCTATGTCCTCCACATCGACATGGCGCGGATCGAAAGGGCGGCGGCGGCGAAGGATCTTCGGGTTGATCTCTCGGTTCTGCCCGGCAGTTTCGTGCATCCCGGTGCGCCCGTGGCCTGGATCCACTGCACCGGCATCGAGGACGAACTGGAAGCCTGCATCCGTGCCGCCTGCGCCATCGGCGGCAGCCGCGATTTCGACCAGGACCCGCGTTTCGGCGTGCTTGTGCTGGGTGAAATCGCCTCTCGTGCATTGTCGCCCGGCATCAACGATCCCGGCACCGCCATCGACATGATCACGCGCATCACGCAGCTTCTGGCCTTCTGGGGAAGCGGCCGGACCGAGCCCGAACCCGTGCGCTATCCCCATGTCCACGTCCCGCGCCTTGAGACGGCCGATCTGTTCGAGGATGCGCTTTCCGCGATTGCCCGGGACGGGGCGGGCGTGATCGAAGTTCAGATCCGTCTGCAAAAGGCGCTGGCGGCGCTGATGGTGATGGGCGACGAGGAATTCCGGGAGGCCGCACGGCAACAGGCAAGGCGAGCTTTCGCCCATGCCGGCAAGGCGTTGCGGCTGGACGAGGAGGTCGGGCGCCTGCGCGACCTGCTGCCCTGGATCGATACGCGATAGGCGATCCGCTGCGGCCAGCACCCGCTGAACGGCTGGGCCGATCAAAGCCCCGGCCGGCTTTCACCTTCATGCCGCAGCCACACGGCGCATGCCTGCGGCGCGCCCGAACGCACAGCCCCCTGATCGGTTCCACGGCAGAAAGACCGGAACATCGGCCTCAATCCCCTGTTGCGGCAGCCTCAGCGAAGAAAGGAGAACAGGATGACACCTCGTCTCACAGGACTGTTCATGGCTTCGATGCTCAGCACGACTGCCGTTGTGCCGGCGGTGGCGCAGCAAGCCCAGCAGGACGGGCAGGCCTGCCGGCAGCTCACGCAAGTCGTGCAGGAAAACGACCAATTCCAGCAGACATGGCTTGATGAAGCGACCAGGGCCGCGGAAAGCGATGATCCCCGGCTCTGCGCCCGTTATGTCGCTCAGGCCGAGCAGACCATGGCCCAAGGCAACGAGGCAGAGCGTATCGAGGGCCGTATCGTCGTCACCCAGGAGCCGCCGACCATCGCCGTCGAGCAGCCCGCGCCCGAAGTGAGCGTGAATCAGCCCGAGCCGCGCGTCTCGGTGGCCCAACCGCAGCCCGAGATCGTCGTCCGTCAGGCGCCGCCGACCATCCGGATCGAGATGCCCGAGCCGGTCGTGACCATAGACCAGCCCCAGCCCGAGATCATCGTGCGCATGCCCGATCCGCAGGTCTCGGTCGACACGCCCGAACCGCAAATCGAGGTGGACCAGGCGCAGCCGCGCGTCAGCGTCCAGCAGGGCGAGCCTGAAGTAGATGTGGCCCTCGAGGACACGCCCGAGCAGCAGGGACAGCAGCGGGCCGATGTTCAGGTCCAGCAAGCCACGCCGCAGGTCCGTCTGCAAGAGCAGGACCGGCAGGCTCAGATCGACCTGCAGCAGGCAGAACCGCGCGTGACCTACGAGGCCGCCGAGCCACGGATCGAGTTCTCGGGTGGCGGCGAGCCGCAGGTCCAGTTTACCGAAAGCGGAGAGCCGAACGTCTCTTTCGTCGGTCAGGACGGCGCCCAGCAGCAGGCCGCGCAGCAGCAAGGACAGCAGCAGGCCGGGGCTCAGGCAGCCGGGCAGCAAGAGCAGCAAGCCGGCACGCAGGCGAACGAGCAGCAGGCCCCGCAGCAACAGGCGCGTCCACCTCAGGCGCAGCGCCACGCGGGCGCTGGCGACGATGCCTGGAGCGGAGGCCGTCAGGCGATGACACCGCCCGAGGTCCGGCTTCAGGGGTATCAGCGTGCCGAACCCTCTTCGCTGTCGGTCGAAAACCTGACGAATGCAGACGTCTATGGCGCGGGCGACAACAACATCGGCAATGTTCAGGATGTCATCGCCTCGCAGGGCGGAGAAGTCTAGTATGTGGTTCTCGACATCGGCGGCTTCCTGGGGCTCGGCGCACACACGATCGCCCTGGGGATGGACGAGGTCTCGGTCCTGCATGACGGCGGCAACGACCTGCGCATCCATGTCGACGCGACACGAGAGCAACTCGAGCAGATGCCCGAGTATCAGGGCTGAGCAGCATCGGCACATGGCCGGGGACGCCATAGTCCCCGGCCGTCTTTCCGGACAAAGGACATGTGATGAAGATCGTCACGTTCAGCACCAGCACCGCCCCCGACACGTCATGTAATCGCGTGCATGCCGACTCGATTGCGGGTGACGGCAGCGCGCTTCGTGCACCCCCGGACTGATATGCCGGGCACGATGTTCTTCCATGACTGGCAAGGGGTGCTGCGCGTCCTCGTCGTCGGCACCCTGGCCTATGGCGCGCTGATCCTGATGCTGCGGATCTCGGGCAAGCGCACCCTATCCAAGATGAACGCCTTCGATCTGATCGTGACCGTGGCGCTCGGCCCCACCCTCGCCACGGTGCTGCTGAGCGGCGACGTCCCGCTTGTCGAGGGGGTGCTGGCGCTGGCGCTGCTGGTGGGCCTGCAATTCGCGATCACATGGCTTTCGGTGCGATCGGATCGCGTCCAGCATGTCATCAAGGCCGAGCCGACGCTGCTTGTCCATGAGGGGCGGCTGCTGCGGGAAGCCATGAAGCAGCAACGCGTGACAGTCGAGGAAATCGAGGCTGCGCTGCGCCAGAGCGGCCGGAAACGCCTGGAAGACGTCCATGCCGTGATCCTGGAGACCGACGGGACGCTGGCCGTGATCTGAGAACGGCGCACAGGCCCGCTTTCTCGGGAACGTTTCCGTGAGGCGCCCGTTATCTTCGCATGAGACAGCTTCTGGCCCTGCCCCTTCTGGCGGCAATCCTCGGCCTCGTCATGGCGGTGATCGCCTTGACCGGGCCTTTCGGCAATACGGGTGTCGATTGGACCCTCGGCGCGGGGCTGGCCGTGCTGGGGGCGTTGGCGACCAGCATCATCATTGCCATGCTCATGACCCGCAGCGCCTCGTGCCGCTGGTCTGCCATCCTCCACATCATCGCTCTGCTCGCCGCGCTGCTGACCGCCATCGCCGCGCTCTTCCTGATGCAGAGCGCGCTGATGCTGCTGATGGCGGCGGCATTCGTCACGCTGCTGATCGCAGGCATCGGCTCGCGCAGAAGGACCCATGCATGAGACATCCCGCCATCGTCCTCATGGTCCTGCTGGCGACGCCGGCATTGGCGCAACAGGACAGCTGGACCGGCTTTCACGGCGATCTCGGCTCGACCAAATTCTCGAACGTGACCAGCTTCACCCCCGAGAATGTCGGCCGGCTGGAGCGGGCCTGGGACTTCCGCACCGGCGACGTCTCGGACGGCTCGGGCGATCTGGTCGAGACGGTCTGGTCCGCCACGCCGGTCTACGCGAACGGCACGCTCTATCTCGGCACGCCCTTCTACCGCATCATCGCGCTGGATCCCGCCACGGGCGAGGAGCGCTGGAGCTATGACAGCCGCTCGCGGCTCGAGCCGCTGACCCAGCCCGCGCTGAAGAACCGCGGCGTCGCCTATTGGGCCAGCGGCGCCGAGGGCGTCTGCGAAAAGCGCGTCTATATCGGCACGATGGACGCGCAGTTGCACGCGGTGGACGCGGACACGGGCCAGCTCTGCGCCGACTTCGCGGAAGGGGGCGTGCTGAACGTCAACCAGTGGAACACGGTCAACGACGTCTTTCCCTTCTCGCTGCTGCAGCCGCCGATCGTGGTGGGCGACACGCTGCTGATGGGCTGGGCGGGCAAGGACTGGGAATACACCGCCGCCCCGCCGGGCAACCTGCTGGCGGTGGACGCGCGCACGGGCGAGCTGCTGTGGGACACCGGCTTCATCCCCGAGGAGATGATCCCGCGCACCGGCACCGCCAATATCTGGACCGCGATGACCGCCGACCCCGAGCTGGGGCTGGTCTATGCGCCCGTATCCTCCCCCAGCCCGAACTACTGGGGCGGGCTCAGGACGGACGAGATGCCGCTGGTCACCTCGACCACCGCGCTCGACATCGAGACGGGCGAGATCGCCTGGAGCTTCCAGCACGTCTATCACGACATCTGGGACTACGACACGCCCTCGGCGCCCACGCTGGTGGACATTCCGCGCGACGGCGAGGTGATCCCGGCCCTGGTCCAGGCGACCAAGCAGGGTTTTCTGTTCGTCCTCGACCGCCGCACCGGAGAATCGCTCTACCCCATCGAGGAACGCCCGGTCCCCGAAAGCACTGCCGAGGGCGAGGTCACCAGCCCCGTCCAGCCCTTCGTGTCGATCCCCGCCCCTGTAGGCGCGCCGCTGGAACTGCCCGAAGTCTGGACGCTGTCCGACATCGTCAGCTTCGGGCAATGCTCGCGCGAGCGCGAGGAGTATCTCTACCAGGGCATCTTCACCCCGCCTTCGGTGCAGGGGACGCTGTTCTTTCCCGGCACGGCCGGCGCGACCAACTGGGGCGGCGTCGCCGTCGACCCGCGCAGCGGCATCCTCTACGTCAACGCCTCGCGCATCGTGCAGCTGATCCACCTGATCCCGCGCGAGGAATACGAAGCCGAAGCCCGCGAGGGTGGCAACGAGGAAGGCTATCACCCTCAGCATGGCTCGCCCTACGGCATCCACCTGACCGACTGGAGCAACTGGGCGGGGATGCCCTGCTGGAAGCCCCCCTTCGGCACCTTCTCGGCGGTGGACCTGACGACGGGCGAGCTGCTCTACGAGGTCCCCTTCGGCCGCTCGCAGTTCCACGGCTTCTACGGGCTGGCGGACTGGGGTTCGCCTACCCTCGGCGGGCCTGTCCTGACAGCGGGCGGCGTGATCTTCATCGGTGCCTCGATGGACGCCCGCGTCCGCGCTCTGGACGCGGCGACGGGCGAGGAGCTGTGGTCCGACCTTGTCGAGGCGCCAGCGGTGTCGATCCCGGCGGTGTTCACCCACGAGGGCGAGGATTACGTCGTCTTCGCCGTCGGCGGCAATTCGATCCTCAAGCCCGAAGTGTCCGACCAAGCGGTGGCGTATCGCCTGCCGCGGTGAAGGCAATGTCGTCGGTGCCGTGCCAGCTGATGCCTCAGCTTCTCGATCAGGATTGCCTGCGCCTCTGCCTCTTCGGAAGCTGTGCGGTAGAGCCGCGCAGCTCCTCGGGATCGTCCGGCAATATTGGGATCTGTTCGAGCATACAGAAAGCTTATACCACTATATTATCTGTGGGAATGCTTCTCTCGTGGTGTGCTTGATTGTCCCGCTGCCAAGGGCCGCCACGTCCGTTCCGGTATCCACTAGTTGATCCCCTCCAAGAGCATCGGTAGTTGCCAGGCGCCAGCGCGACCATCCCCTCCGTAGCCGCGGGCCAAGCATGGCGGGATGGACTTGTCCGACGCGCGAAGGCTGAAGGCGCTCGAGGACGAGAACGGCAAGCTGAAGCGTCTTCTGGTGGATGCGATGCTCGACAACATCGTGCTAAGGGATCTTCCGGGATCGAAGCCATGGTACGCCACTGGTCCGAGGACCATGGCTCAGCCCTGACGAAACCGAAGGTGCGGCGGGACGCAGTGCTGAGAGCGATGCGGGATCACGATAAGATGCTGGTTTACCGGCGTAGTCTAGCCGCCCCAATGATCCAGTTCCTTTCAGCGATGCGACTTGGCGGGGCGAGGGGCGGGCTTGACGCCGATCATCCGGGCGATGACGGGTGCGCCGGTGATGACCACCACGATCCGCGTCAGGTGGTGCAGGACGACGAATCCCAGATCGGCGCCGACGACGATGGCCATCACGGTCAGCTCGGCCTGCCCGCCGGGGGCGAAAGCCAGAAACCCCTCCAGCGGTCGGGCAAGGCCGGTCAGCACCACGAATTCGGTAAAGGCCGCGGCCAGCGCGGCGAGGACCAGAACGAAGGCCAGACCCGACAGCACGAAGGCGCGCAGTTCGCGCAGGGTGACGCCGACATATTGCACGCCGATGCCGATCCCGATGAACAGCTGCGCCAGCATGATCGCCTCGGCCGGGGGGCGCTGCGTGATGATGCCGGCCATGGACAGCGCCGCCGTCGTGATCATCGGCCCGAGGATCGAGGCGCCGAAGAGGCCGATCCGCTCGCCCCCCTTCCAGCCGACCAGGGCGGCCAGCACCATCCAGGCCAGCTGGTCCAGCGCGAACCCCCGCAGCGGCGCGCCCATCGCGCCCGACAGCGGCGCGTCGTAAAGCCAGACGAGGATGATCGGCGCCAGCGTCACCAGCACCGCGACCCGTGTCGCGTGGATCAGCGACAGGGCGCGGACATCGGCCCCGGCCTCCTGCCCGAAGATCACCATGTCCTGCAGCCCACCGGGCATCGCCGCGTAATACGAGGTCGCCGGATCGAAGCCCAGGCGGCGGAAGAAGGGCACCCCGATCAGCCCGATGATGCCGACGTAAAGCGGCACCAGCGCGACGCTCATCGCCATCTGGGGGATCTGGCCCACCACCTCGGGTGTGATCGACGCCCCCACCGCCACGCCCAGGATCGTGCGCGCCGCGACCGAGATCTGCCCCAGCCCCCTGAGACGCGCCCCCAGCAACGAGGCGATCAGGCAGAATGCCATCGGCCCGAACAGGAATGGCAGCGGCAGGCCAAGCGCCCAAAAGACCAGCGCCCCCGCCAGAGCAAGGGCCAGCGTGCCGAGCCGTGGCGTCAGGGCAAGGCCTGCAAGGGCGGGACGGGTCATGGCGGTCTCCATTCTTGACAGGTTATGTATCCAACTGTATGCAATCGGATGCAACAGGAAAGGATGCCGGATGAGCGACGAAAGTGACAGGCCGCAGGGTCAGTCGGCCTATCGGCGGCTTCTGGCCGAGATCCGTTCGGGCCAGCTTTTGCCGGGCAGCCGCCTGCGCGAGACCGAACTGGCCGAGCGGCTGGGCATTTCGCGCACCCCCGTCCGGGAGGCGATCCGCCAGCTGGAGGCTGACGGCCTTGTCACGCATCAGGCCCGGCAGGGCGCCGCGATCCGCAATCTGGACTATGCCGAGGTGATCGAACTCTACGAGATGCGCTCGGTCCTGGAAGGCACCGCGGCGCGGCTGGCGGCGCGGATGGCCAGCCAGGTCGAGCTGGCCGAACTGACCGAGATCAACGATGCGCTGGCCGCGTCGCAGCCCGGCTCGGCCGCGCAGGAGCTGAACCGACAGTTCCACCGCACGCTGCTGGACGCCGCGCGCAACCGGTTCCTGGTCAAGACGATGAGCGCGCTGCAGAAGACGCTGCTGATCCTGGGCCCCACGACCCTGTCCGAGACCGAGCGCCACGAATCCGCCGCATCCGAGCATCGCGCGGTGATCGATGCGATCGCCGGCCGCGACGGCGAACGGGCCGAGGCCGCGATGCGCGCCCATGTCCAGGCCGCGCTAGGCGCGCGCGTCCGCGGGATGCGCGACCGCGAAATCCCGTTGGAGGACGAATGACCGAGATCTACGACATCGCGGTTGTGGGGGGCGGCAATGCCGCGCTCTGCGCCGCCATTACCGCTGCCAAGACCGGCGCGCGGGTCATCATTCTGGAAGGCGCGCCCGAACCCTATCGCGGCGGCAATTCGCGCCATACGCGCAATTTCCGCTGCATGCATCGCGGCCCCATGTCGCCCCTGACCGGCACCTACGAGGAAGAGGAATATTTCCACGACCTGATGCTGGTCACCAAGGGCAAGACCGACGAGCATCTGGCCCGGCTGGCGATCCGCACCTCCGAGGAATGCCTGCCCTGGATGCAGGAACATGGCGTGCGCTTTCAGCCTTCGCTGTCGGGCACGCTGTCGCTGTCGCGCACCAACGCCTTTTTCCTCGGCGGGGGCAAGGCGCTGGTGAACGCCTATTACAACACCGCCGCCGATCTGGGGATCGAGATCGTCTACCAGGCGCAGGTCCGGCATGTCCACCGCGACGGCCAGCGCATCACCCATCTGGAGGTCCAGATCGCGGGCGCCCCCGCCACCCGGATCGAGGCGCGCGCCTTCGTCCTGGCATCGGGCGGGTTTCAGGCCGATATCGACTGGCTGGCGCGCGCATGGGGGCCCTCGGCGCGCAACTTCCTGATCCGCGGCACGCCCTATAATCGCGGCGTCGTGCTGAAGGACATGCTGGACCAGGGCGCCGACAGCGTGGGCGATCCGACCCAGTGCCATGCCGTCGCCATCGACGGGCGCGCGCCGAAATACGATGGCGGCATCGTCACGCGGCTGGACTGCGTGCCGTTCTCGATCGTCGTAAACCGCGACGGCCAGCGCTTCTATGACGAGGGCGAGGATACCTGGCCCAAGCGCTACGCGATCTGGGGGCGGCTGGTCGCGGCGCAGCCCGATCAGGTGGGCTATGCGCTGATCGATGCGAAATCGATCGACCTCTTCATGCCGTCGGTCTTCCCGCCCATCGTCGCGGACACGATCCCCGAACTGGCGGCGAAGCTGGGTCTTGATCCGGCCGCCGTCGCGGCGACGGTCCAGCAGTTCAATTCCGCCTGCCGCCCCGGCCCCTTTCACCCCACGGAACTGGACGGGCTGGCGACCGAGGGGCTTGAGATCGCCAAGACCAACTGGGCGCGGCCCCTGGATACGCCGCCCTTCTACGGCTATCAGCTGCGGCCCGGCGTGACCTTCACCTATCTGGGCCTCAAGGTCTCGGACAGCGCACAGGTCCACAGCCCCGAAGGGCCGATCACGAACCTCTGGGCCGCTGGCGAGATCATGGCCGGCTCGATCCTGGGCCAGGGCTATCTGGCCGGCTTCGGGATGACCATCGGAACCGTCTTCGGACGCATCGCCGGCAAGGAGGCCGCCGCCCATGTCGCTTGATCTCGCCCCCGCCCTGTCCGCCACCGAAGAGGCCCGCCGGCAGATCGAGATCTGCAATGCCTGCCGCTATTGCGAGGGCTTCTGTTCGGTCTTTCCCGCCATGACGCGCAACAAGGCCTTTGCCGATGGCGACCTGACGCATCTGGCGAATCTGTGCCACAATTGCCGGGGCTGCCATTATGCCTGCCAATACACGCCGCCCCATGAATTCGCGCTGAACATCCCCGCCGCCCTGGCCGAGGTGCGCCACGAAAGCTGGGAAAGGCTGGCCCGCCCGCAGGCGCTGTCGAAGCTGTTCCAGGAACGCGGCGTCGCCATGGCCGGTCTGCTGACCGTCGCGCTGGCCCTGTTCTTCTGGCTGATCGCCGCCTTCCGCCCGGCCGGGGGCGAGGGGTTCTACGCCTACATGGCCCATAACCTGATGGTCGCGATCTTCGCGCCGGCCTTCATCCTGCCGCTGGCCCTGATCGCGCTGTCGCTGCGCGACTATTGGCGCGAGGTCGGGGGCGGGCGCGTCCGGCTGCGGCATCTGGCGCAGGCCGGGCGGATGGCGGGGCGGATGCGCAACCTCGATGGCGGGCATGGCGACGGCTGCAATTTCGAGGATGGCGACCGCTTCAGCCACCGCCGCCGCATCGCGCATCAGCTGGTGATGTGGGGCTTTCTGGCCTCGTTCGCGGCGACCTCGTCGGGGACGGTGCTGCATTACGTCTTTGACTGGCCCGCGCCCTATCCGATCTGGGCGCCGCCGAAGCTGTTCGGCGTGCCCGGCGGCATCGCCATGGTGATCGGCACCGGCTGGCTTGTGGCGCTGAAGCTGCGGGCGGACCCGAACCTTGGCGCGCGCCGGGTCTGGGGGGGCGAGATGGCCTTTGTCCTGCTGCTGGGCGCGGTGGCTGCCACGGGCCTTGCGCTGTGGCTGGCGACCGGAACCGCCGCCGTGGCACCGCTGCTGGCGGTGCATCTGGCGACGGTGATGACGCTGTTCCTGCTGATGCCGTTTTCCAAGATGGTGCACGGCTTCTTCCGCTTCACCGCGCTTGTCGCCGAAGCGGGCAAGCAGGAGAAAGGGTGACGGGAAGCCCCGGCCTTGCCGCCGGGGCCGCCGCCATCAGGCGCCGGTCAGCACCGAGGCCGGGACGAAGACCTCGCCCGTGACCAGCTTGCGCGCGGTGCGGATCGCGCCCGCGCTGACGACCTGCAGATCTGCGCCCTGTCCCGAGGTCCGCAGCGCCACGTCGATCAGCCCGCTCGGATGCTCGATCAGGATCTCGCGGTCATCGCCTTCGGGGCGCTGCGCCAGACCGTCCGAGACCGAGCCCTCCAGCACCGCCGCCGTCGCGACGCAAAGGGCGCCCGTCACGGCAAAGGCCGCATGGGTCTTGTGCGGCACGAAATAGCGCGCCGCGATGTGCCCGCCCGCCTTGGGCGCGGCAAGGATCGCGACCTTGGGGATGACCTTGCCGGTCACGTCGCCCAGCCCCATGCGGCGACCCGCCTCCAGCCGCATCGCCTCGATCCGCGCGAAGAAATCGCGGTCGGCATCCAGCTCGGCCGGGGTCTCGTGGCCGGTCTTGCCCATGTCGGCGGCGCGCAGGATCATCATCGGCACGGCGACGTCGATCAGCGTGACGGCCACGCCGTCGATCCGTTCCTGCACCTGCCCCGTGGGCAGCAGACCCGAGGTCTTCGACCCCACGATGTCCATGAAGTTCAGCCGCACCGCCGCCGCCGTGCCCGGCACCCCGGCAATGGCCTGGGTGCCGTCGTAATCGACGCCCTCGCCATCGGTCTGGACCAGGGCCTCGATCCGGCTGGCGGTGTTCTCGTTGTAGATCACGACGCGCGTCTCGCGGCCCGTCACCGGGACCATCCCGCGCTCGATGGCAAAGGGGCCGACGCCCGACAGGATGTTGCCGCAAGAGGGCGAGGTATCCACCACCGCCTCGGTCACCGAGACCTGGGCGAAGAGGTAGTCCACATCCACCCCCTCGCGCGCAGACGGCCGCACCATCGCCACTTTCGAGGTCAGCGTGTCCGCCCCGCCGATCCCGTCGATCTGCCGTACATCGGGCGAGCCCATCGCGGCCAGCAGGACGCGGTCGCGCGCTGCCTCGTCCGCAGGCAGGTCGTCCATGCGGAAGTACGGCCCTTTCGAGGTGCCGCCGCGCATGATGATGACCGGGATGCCGTGTTGCTTGGCCATGTTGTCCTCCGTTCGTCAAAGAAGAAGGCCCGCGCCTTTCGGTGCGGGCCAGGGGTCGTCACGAGACCAGCGGCCATGGCAGCCGGTCGTAGTAATGTTGTTGCAGCAGCCCCTCGGGCAGGGTCAGGTTCAGCGCCGAGGTCATGACCAGCAAGAGCCCCGCGCCAAGCAGCGTCAGGATCAGCACCTGAAGCCAGCCGGATTTCGCGACCAGCCGCAGGAAGGCCACGAAGAACAGAACCACCGCCAGGAAGTAGCCGACCAGCGCGATGGTCGCTACGAAGCCGACCAGCCAGCCGATGTATTTCAGCGGCGTCATCGCGTTCAGCTGGTCCGAGACCTCCTTGGATTCGGCGTCGAAGACCGCACCGCTGGCGCGATTGCCGCGGATCTGGGGCCACAGGACCAGCAGCGCCGCGCCGAAGCCCACCACCGCGATGCTGACCGGGAAGACCCGACCCAGCTGCGACAGGTTGATCGTCTCGAAGAAGGTGAAGACGAACAGCGCCATGACGGCGAGGGTAAAGGCGATCTGCGGCCACATGGATTGCGTCAGCGTGGCTGCGGATTTGCCCTCGACCTCGATCTTGGTGCCGGATTTGCGCTGCGAATACATGCTGAAGCCGACCGACAGGATGATGATCGCGGCGATGACCAGCACGATGGGCCGGGTGAAGAAGCTCCAGCCCGAGAATTGCAGCGCCTGGTAGAGGTAGCGCTCGGACTGGGTGGCCAGCACGAAGCCGATCAGGAAGGCCGGGCGCGGCCAGCCGAAGCGGCGCAGAAGGATGCCGACGATGCCCAGCACGACCAGCGCGACCAGATCGTAGAGCGAGCGGTTGGGCTGGAACGCGGCGAAGGTGATGACCAGGATCATGAAGGGCGCGACCAGCGGGTAGCGCACGATGGTGATCTTGGCGATGGCGGGGGCCAGCATGATGCAGAGCGCGGTGCCCAGCACGTTCGCCAGCGCCAGCGACCAGACGATCGTGTAGGTCACGTCAAGGTTCGTGCTGACCATCGCGGGTCCGGGTTGCAGGCCGATCAGGACCATGCCGGCCAGGAAGATCGCCATCGCGCCCGAGCCGGGAATGCCGAACAGCAGCGTCGGCACCAGCCCGCCGCCATCCTTGGACGCGGTGGTCGATTCCACCGCGATCACGCCACGGATGTCGCCCTTGCCGAACTGGCTCTTGTCGCGCGAGGTCTGCACGACATGGCCATAGGCGATCCAGTCCACGACCGAGCCGCCGAGGCCGGGGATCATCCCCAGCAGCGCGCCAAGCCCGGCAAGCCGCAGCGACATCCATTTGTAAAGCCAGGTGTCCTTGAGCCCCTGCTTCCAGCCCGCGCCAAGCGTGCCGCCGTTTTCCGCGATCGAGCTGTTGCGGCGCAGGAGGTCCCCGATCTCGGGCACGGCGAAAAGCGCAAGGCCCACGATGACCAGCGGCAGGCCGTTCATCAGGTAGAGCGTTCCGAACTCCATCCGGTATTCGCCCGTCGCAGGCGCCGCGCCCACCGCGCCGAGCGCAAGGCCCGCGGCGCAGGCGGCGACGCCCTTGGCAAGGCTGCTGCCGGACAGGACGCCCACCATCGACAGGCCGAACATGGTCAGCATGAACAGTTCGGCCGCGCCGAAGGACAGGATCAGCGGCCGCGCGACCAGCACGCTGACCGTCAGGACCAGCGCCCCGAAAAGGCCGCCGATGAACGAGGCCGAGAAGGCCGCGCTGAGCGCCCGCGCCGCCTGGCCCTTCTTGGCCAGCGGGAAGCCGTCGAGGATCGTCGCCTGCGAGGCGGACGAGCCCGGAATCCCCATCAGGATCGATGCGAACGTGTCGGATGTGGACAGGACCGGCAGGATGCCGATCAGCATGGCCAGCGCCAGCGTCGGCTCCATGCCATAGACGAAGGGCAGCAGCAGCGACATGCCGACGATGCCCCCGAGGCCCGGCAGCACCCCGACGATCAGGCCGACGACGACCCCGATCATCAGATACTGGATATGCTGGAACGTCAGCACCGTGCTGAGCGCAGAGAGAATGGCGTCAACGACCATGGTTGAACCCTGACCTTCTGACAGGATGAACGTGCCCCGCGCCACGCGCGGACCCGATCCGGGGCAGCATGCCGCCGGGGACGATCACCCGATTGGTGGAACCCGGCCGCGCCGGGACGGACCGCTGGCGGCGACAGGGCGCCTGGCCGCGGGACGAAAGGGATGCCGCGCGCGCGGGCGCGGCATCCGGGATCGTGTCAGTCCAGCATCACGCTGTGGTTTTCCGACAGGTAGGTGCGGACCCATTCGCGGGCTTCGGGGTCGATCGTGGTCGCCACTTCGTAAAGCGGGACGACCTCGTCGCCGGTGGCCTGGTTGTATTCGCCCAGCACTTCGCCGGCATTGGCGATCAGTTCGGGATCCTCGACCGCGGCGGCAAAGGCGTCACGATAGGCCTGGACGATGTTCTCGGGCGTGCCGCCCGGCAGCATCGCCGGCTTCTGGGCCGCAAAGCCCGAGCTGAAGAAGGCCATGTAGGCGTCGAAGGCCACGCCCGAGGGCGCCTCGCCATGCATCATCTCGTAGGCTTCGATGAAATGCGGGATCTCGGGGAAGGACGGGTCGCGCTGCACGTTGCCCTCGGAGTCGAGGACGCCGTAGGAGAACAGCGGCACGGCGGTCCCCGCCTCGACCAGCGGCACGACGTTGGTCAGATAGGCCGACGAGGTCTGGTAGTCGATCGTGGCCTCGCCGCGCTCGAATGCCAGGCGGCCATCGCCGCGTCCGGTCATGCCGAAGACGTGGCGGACATTGAGGCCCATCACCTCGAAGGCCAGCATCGGCACGAGGTCAAGCGACGTCGCGCCCTGGCTGGCATAGACCAGTTCCTGATCCGCGATCTGGCCCAGCTGCGAGGCATCCTCGACGCCGAAGCTGGCGGGGATGTAGACGACGCCGCCCGTGGGCGAGACCAGGACCGGCTCGAAATCGGCGTAATCATAGCGCACGCGCGTGTCGCCCAGCAGGAAGGGGAACTGCGTCGAGCCCGACGTGCCCAGCAATTGCAGCCCGTTCGGGCGCGCGCGGGCGGCGAATTCGTTGGTGCCGGTGATCGAGCCGCCGCCGGGGACGTTGCGGATGATGACGTTCGGATTGCCCGGCAGGTGCCGCGACAGATAGGGCGCGAAGAAGCGCGCCCAGACATCCGAGCCGCCGCCTTCCGAGAAGGGGATCCACCATTCGATGGTCTTGCCCGAGAAATCCACATCCTGTGCTGCAGCCGGTGCGGCAACGGTCAGGCTGGCGACAGTCAAAGCGGCGGCGACGGCGCCCTTGAGGCGCCGGGTGATGGCTTGCATGATTGTTATCCTCCCATTGGTCCGGCACCTGGGGGGCCGGGCGAACGGGGATGTTGTCGCACATGAAGCTGTCAGAAAGCTGTCAGATCCGGGGCGTCCTGACTTTTTCTGCCCGGATCGGCGCCATCCTCTGCCAGCGGCAGCGTCAAAAGGACCACGCAACCCGCATCCGAGGGTTCGATTCGCGCATCCCCCCCGGCGCGCCGCGCGATCGTGCGGACGATCGGAAGCCCCAGCCCCGAGCCGCCGTCATCGGCCGTGCTGATGCGGAAGAAGCGGTCAAAGACGGCCTGATGGCAATCGGCGGGAATGCCCGCGCCCTGGTCGATGACCCTCAGCATGGCCCGCCCGTTGCCGGACGACAGGTCCAGCCGCAGCTCGCTGCCCGGCGGGGCGCCGTATTTCAGGGCGTTGTCGATCAGGTTGTCGACCGCCTCTTCCAGCAGGACGGGATTGACCAGCACCGGCAGCGGCTGCGAGACCTCGTTCAGCGAAAGATCGACCCCCTGCTTCAGGGCGGCGGGGACGTGCCGGCGGGCGGTCTCGGCCACGATGGCCCGCAGATCGACCGGGCCGGCCCCCGCGACGCCCAGCCCGTCGCTGGCCGCGTCCAGCCGCAGAAGCTGTTGCGTCAGCCGCGACAGGCGGCGCGCCAGTTCCTGCAGGTCGGTCAGGCGCTGCTGCCGATCCTCGTCGCGGCGCGCGTTCAGCGCCGCCCCTGCCTGCGCCTGGATCGCCGCCACCGGGTTGCGCAATTGATGCGCCGCGTTCGAGATGAAGGCGCGCCGACGCTCCAGCTCGGCGGCGAGGCGGTCGAACAGGCTGTTGATCGTCTCGACCAGTGGAACGACCTCGCGCGGGACCGGGCGCCGGATCGGGCGCAGCTCGGCCGAACTGCGCAGGGCGACGGCGTTGCGCAGATCGGTCAGCGGCGTCAGGCCCCGGTTGATCCCGAACCACACAAGCCCCGCGACCGAGGCGACCATCAGCGCCAGCACCGCCGCCGCCTGCCCCAGCATCTGCAGCGTCAGCGCCTCGCGCCGGGTGACGGTCTGCCAGACGCGGACCGTCGTCCAGCCGTCAAGCTCGGGATCGGTGATGTATTCGCGCAGCACCACCGCCCGGACCGGCTGGCCGTTATAGACGGCGTTGTAGAAGACGGGCACGGCCTCGGGGTAATCCGGCCCCACGGGCATGGCCGGGGCGTCGGTGCGGCCCACGACAAGACGGCCGCCCGCAGCATGGACCTGATAGAACAGCGGATCGCCGATGGCGCCCTGCAGCGATTCCATCAGCGCATCGGCGACCAGATCGCCCTTGCTGACCATCACCTCGCGCGCGACGGCATGGGCCACGACCTTCAGCGTGTCGTCGTAGAGGTTGCGCGACATGTCCCGCGCCATCCAGTGCAGCACGACGCTGGCCGCCACCGCCAGCGCCAGTTGCGGCACCACGATCAGAACGAACAGCCGGGCGCGCAGGCTGGGCGTGCGGCCCCCCGGCACGGGCGCGTTCATGCCTCGCCATCCTGCTGCAGGATGTAGCCCAGCCCCCGGATCGCCCGGATCTGGACATCGCCGTCCTCGATCTTGCGCCGCAGGCGCGAGACCAGCAGCTCGACCGCGTTCACGTCGACATCCGCGCCGGTGCCGTAGATGCTGTCGCAAAGCGTGGATTTCGAGACGACCCGCTCGGCATTGTCGAACAGCACCTCCCACAGGGCCAGTTCGCGGCGCGACAATTCGATGATCCCGTCCCGGCCCGACAGGCGCCTGCCCGTCCGGTCGAACGACAGCGCGCCCATCGTCTCGACCATCTGCCCGCGCTTTCCGCGCCGGCGCCCCAAGGCGCGGACACGGGCGCACAGCTCGGCCATCTCGAAGGGCTTGGTCATGTAGTCGTCAGCCCCCGCATCCAGCCCCGCGACGCGATCATCCAGCCCGTCGCGCGCCGTCAGGACCAGAACCGGTATGTCCAGCTCGGCGGCGATGCTGCGGCGGATCACGTCCAGCCCGCCCAGACGCGGCAGGTTCATGTCGACGATGGCCAGGTCGGCCCCCTCGCGCGTCAGGAATTCCAGCCCGTCCTGCCCGTCGGCCAGCCAGTCGACGGAATGGCCTTCTTCCCGCAAGGCCTGCTCGACCGCGCGGGCCAGCAACTGGTTGTCTTCGATCAGCACGATACGCATGGCGCCCGATAATAAGGGCTGGATCGGTGAAGGGACAGCCCTTAAGCATGAGGCAGGGACGGGCGCAGATTGCGCCCGCAGGAGGACACATGCGCATGACGACAATCGCCCGCAGCATCATGCGGGCGGTCACAGTCACATCCGTCGCGGCACTGGCGATCATGCCGGCCACAGCATCGGCCCAGCAGGCGGATTCCGCCGCCCAGCCCATCCGGTTGGTCATCCCCTTCTCGGCGGGGGGCGGCTCGGACGTCTGGGCGCGGTTCTTTGCGCCGCTGCTGTCGCGCCACCTGCCCGGCCAGCCCCCGATCATCGTCGCCAACGAACCGGGCGGCGGCGGCACGCGCGGCTCCAACACCTTTGCGGCGCAGGCCCTGCCCGACGGACGCACGGTGCTGGGCACGTCGGGCTCGTCGCTTTTCGCCTATCTGCTGGGCGATTTCAGGGTGCGCTACGATTTCCGCGACTGGACCGTGCTGATGGCGACGCCGACGGGCGGCGTGGTCTATGTGTCCAGCGATCTGGGCCTGGAAAGCTGGCAGGACATCGGGGAACTGGTGGACCAGCCCCTGGTCTTTGCCAGCCAGGGGATCACCTCGCTGGATCTGGTGCCGATGCTGGCATTCCGGCTGCTGGGGCTCGATACGAATTACGTCTTTGGCTATACCGGCCGGGGCGACGGGCTCGAGGCGATGCGCGTCCGCGAGGTGAATATCGACTATCAGACGACCTCGGCCTATCTGCGCTATGTGGCGCCCATGGTCGCTGCCGGCGAGGCCGTGCCGCTTATGACCTGGGGCATCGTCGATGCCGAGGGCAAGGTGCAGCGCGATCCCACCTTTCCCGACCTGCCGACGCTTGAGGAATTGTACGAGCATCTGCACGGCCGCCCGCCATCCGGGCCGGAATACGATGCCTACCGCGTCTTTTCCTCGGCCGGTTTCGCCGCGCAGAAGATGCTGGTCCTGCCCGCCGGCACGCCGCCCGAGATCTGCCAGACCTGGCTGGACGCGATCGAGGCCGCCCGCAAGGATCCCGACTACATCTCGCAGGCGCCGGCCGTCCTCGGGGCCTACCGCACCCTGGTCGGAGACGAGGCCGCCCGTCTGGCCGCCAGCGTGGCCGAGATCGACCCCGAGACGCGGCGCTTCGTCGTCGACCTGCTGGCGAACGAATATTCGGTCAAGTTGTCGGAGTAGCCTGCGCCCCCGGCCCGATCAGCCGGATCGGGGCACCGGCCCTCCACGCCTCGATCGCCTCGACCGTCTGGCGATAGAACATCCGGAACGTCTGTTCGCTGACATAGCCCAGATGCGGCGTGACCAGCAGCCTGCCGCTGGCGATCAGCGCGGCATCCAGAACCTCGGCCCCCTGCGGCAGGGGCTCGATGTCGTGAACGTCCAGCGCCGCGCCGCCAAGCCGCCCGTCCCGCAATGCCGCCAGCAGCGGCGGAACCTGCACGATGGGCCCGCGCGACGTGTTCACGAACAGCGCATCGGGGCGCATCAGCGCGAATTCGCGCGCCCCGAACAGGCCGCGCGTCGCATCGGACAGGACCAGATTGACCGACACGATATCCGATCCCTCCAGCAAAGCCTCAAGGCTTTCGGCATGGCGCACGCCCTCGGCGCGGGCGGCGTCGGCCGTCAGGCTGCGCGACCAGGCGAGGATGTCGACCCCGAAGGGCCGCGCCAGGGATGCCAGCTTGCGGCCGATCCTGCCATAACCCGCGATCCCGAGCGTCAGCCCGTGAAGGTCCCGCCCGATCCCCTGCTGCCAGAGCCCGGCTGCGGCGGAATTCGCTTCGGCCGGGATGCGGCGGGACAGGGCGAGGATCAGCGCCATCACGAATTCGGCGGTGGTGTCGCCGCGCGATTGCGTTCCGCAGACGGTGATGCCCCGGCGCGCCGCGGCGGCCGTGTCGATCGACAGGTTGCGCGCGCCCGTCGTCACGATCAGCCGCAGCCGCGGCAGGGCCTCGATCAGCGCGGCATCGACGGGCGTGCGCTCGCGCATGAGGCAGATGATGTCAAAGGGCTCAAGCATCCGCGCCAGCCGGGCGCGATCGGTGACGGTCTCGGTGAAGACGGTGACCTCGGCCTCTTCCGGCCAGTCGGCATAATCGCGCGCGACATCAGCGTAATCATCCAGAACCGCGATCCTCACGTCCAACCCCTCCGCGTCGCTGCCAGGGCCACAGCTTCATCCAAACTTCGTGCTTCATCAAGGCATTCACGGCGTCCTGCGCGACCTCCCCTAGGCAACGCATGGTCACAAAAGGCCTCGATCACCAGAGCAGCCGCCGCTTCACCAAGCTTAGGGTCGAGGCTAATTCAACTTCATAGCCGAAACGTGGCAGTGGCGCGAAGGCGACGGCGGGCAGGAGGGTCTTGGCGCCGCTGACGTAGCGGGTTGGGACTCTCTGCCAGTCTTTCGGCGACCGAACATGATCCCGATGCGGTTGCGGCGGCGATAGCGGCGCTCGTCGTAGCGGACAGCTTTTCCGCGGATTCTTGACCGGGGATGCAGGGGCCTGTCCCCTTGCGTTTCAAAACATCTCGGAACCGGTCCGCGCCATAATCGCGATCCTCCGCCCGGCGGCCTGCGGAGTGCCTAACAGGGCGGCGGCTCCGCTATGGTCGCTGACCGGCCTGCGGTCATCAAGAACTTCAGGGGCCGCCTCTTGGCGCAGGTGACGGCACGCAGCTTTGTGTTCAGCCCACCTCTCGTGCGCCCGACGAGGCGCCCGTGCAGGTCGTCGGCTATCGCGTCCGAGATATGCGCAAAAGTTGGTGACGCCTGATCAAGCGGCATTTTGAAGTTGGCGGATGCCGTCCCGGAACTCAACCCCTGCGATGACCTCGGGGAGGCGGTTCTGGCCGT
>JARWLF010000146.1:0-28047 GCA_029853055.1 Scenedesmus sp. KT-U | reverse complement strand
CATTCCCAGAATTTCCTCAGAAGAACCAACCTCAAGGCCGCTTCCCCATCCCCTCAAGCGTTCCCGCCTTCGGTGAAGCGGTAGATAGGCGGAGCAAACGGCAGACGCAACAGGAAAAATGACAGGGAGATGAAAGTTTCTTGCAACCCACTGTATTGACTATGGAAATACGATCAATGCCGGCCTCCACTCCCCGAATCGCGGCAGAAACGCCCTCGCCGGCAGCCTGCCTGCGCCCGGCTTGAAATCGGAGCGCCCTGCCCCTAGCTTGGGCGTTGGCGGGTTTCTGCTCTTCGCGCGTGCGGCCATTTTTCCACTGGCCTATAAGTTTTCCGAGGGTGCTGGCTCTGTCGTGACCCTGGTCACGTTACCCGGTGCCCACCTGAATGATCAGGCTTTCGGGAAATCTGACGCCGCCGCGGTCGCTGCGGTTCCCGCCACCCCCCACACACCTCCCGCGAGACGGAAAAGGGCGACCCGAGGGCCGCCCTTCCAGAGAGACAAGTGATCGAGGGAACGATCAGAAGCCGTAGACGACCGCGACGCCCAGACGGTTGTCGGTGCGGGTTTCGCGATTTTCGACATATTCGGTGCGATAGCTCACACGGGTCGCCAGCTGATCCGACACGCGGAAGTTGACGCCCAGCTCGTTGGTGATGCGGTCGTTCGCATCGCTCGAACCCAGATAGTCGGTGTCGTTGGTCAGGAAGACCATGTCGTTGAAGCGGTGATACAGGCGCGACGAGGCGATGTAGCCCGTCTCGGTCACCGAACCTTCGTCGCCCGAGAAGGCGGCGCCGGTCTGCTGGTAGCGGATGCCGACACCCGCCTGGACGCGCCACGCAGTGTCCTGCGTGTTGATGATGCGGTAACCCGGACCGAAGCCGAGGAAGCCGTCGCGACGCAGATCGTCCGGGCGGTTCGTGCCGTTCACCAGACCGTCGACCTTCAGGCTGCCGAGGGCGAAGCCGTAGAACTGGTCGTTGAAGTAGTACTGGGCGTCATAGATCGCCTGCGTCTCTTCGGTGTCGCGGTCACCGTCGTCGTTCTCGCCGTATTCGATCGAGACGCCGACGCTCTGCGCGAACTGGCCCTGGTTGTAGTTGACGCGGCCGGCGATCGCCAGATCCTGGTTCTCGGTGTTGCCGGTGCGGCCGGTGTAGCTCAGCGACATGGTGCCGAACAGGCCGGTGCGGCGGTCGGCGGGGCCGAAGCGGTCGGCGTCGGCCGAGCGGTCGAAATCGTCACGCACCGCATCTTCGATATCGGTGATGCGGTCGTCGATCTGCGTCACGCCGACGGCGGTGGCGCCGGTAGCGCGCTCGGTCTGTGCCAGGGCGGGGACCGACAGGACGGCCATCATCGCGGCGGTGCTGGTCAACAGGGTAATCTTTTTCATCTTCATCCTCACGAGCTGAGTGTCGTCTGTCCGGCTGTGTCATGCCGGAGCATCTCTGCTGGTTTGAGAACTAAGGGTCCGCCCGCCGGGTTCAAACCCCAGCCCCACACAAGGGAAAATGCCGAAAACGTGAGGAAATCGTGATTTTCGCGAGATCGGCAATAGATCGCTCAAATTGTGACGACATGATTTGTGATGCAACCGGAACCCGTCATCACAAAGCGCAACGCATCCAGTAGGTTTGCGCCCTTTTCTCTTTGCGGTCGCCGTGATGAACGGATTCGTGCATCTGAAACAGATGTGTGACTGCCTACTTGTTAGGCAGGTCATCCGTGGTTTCAGAGCCAGGAACTTGTTGCCTTCACGCCACACTTATCGAACGGGCGCCACAGGTCAAGCCTGCTGGATGGCCGGAACCGAGGCCGCTCCGGAACATGAAAAAGGCCCGGTCAAGGACCGGGCCTTTCGGATATGCACAGAACTGGCGGGTTCAGAACGCTTCGGGACGCAGTTCGCGGGCGACGTGATCCAGAACGGCGTTCACGAATTTCGGCTCTTTTCCTTCCGGGAAGAAGGCCTCGGTCAGGCGCACATATTCCGAGATCACCACCTTGGGCGGCGCCTTGCCCGCAACCAGTTCCGCCCCGGCGGAGCGGAACATCGCACGCAGGACCGGGTCGATCCGGTCAATGGGCCAGCGCGCAACCAGGGCGCGGTCGGTGGCCTGGTCGATCCGCGACTGCCAGGTGACCGCATCGTCCAGGATGCGCGCGAACAGATCCTCGTCCGCGGCCGAGGTCGGACCGTCGCGGTCGTCGGCGTCGATGCGGTAATTGCGGAATTCGCGCGTGACGCGCTCGGCGGATTGGCCGGCGGCCTCCATCTGGAACAGGGCCTGCACGGCATAAAGCCGGGCCGCACTGCTCAGGCTGCGGCGGTCGGGGCGCGGGGTGGCGGTGTCCGAATTCATGCGCGGCCCTGCCCGTCCAGCTCGCCCGCAAGGCGGATCACGTCATGAGGCACGGCGCGGCCGGGGGCCGATTGCCAGCGCCGCGCCAGCGCGACGAGGTGCAGGGCCGCCGCGGCGGCGCCGCCGCCCTTGTTCATGTCGGCGGGATCGGCGCGGCGTTCGGCCTGCGCCATGGTCTCGACCGTCAGGATGCCGTTGCCGATGCAGATGCCCTGAAGGCCCAGCAGGGTCAGCCCGCGCGAGCTGTCGTTGCAGACCGTATCGTAATGCGTCGTCTCGCCGCGCACCACGCAGCCAAGCGCGACGAAGCCGTCATGCCGCCCGGCCCGCGCGGCAAGCGCGATGGCGGTCGGGATTTCCAGCGCGCCCGGCACCTCGACGATGTCAAGCTGCGCTCCGGCGGCCTCGGCCACGGCGCGCGTGCCGGCCAACAGGTCGTCAGCGATCGCGCGATAATAGGGCGCGACCACCGCCAGCAGCCGCACGGGCGCATCGAAATGCGGCAGCGGCAGGTCGTGTTGCTCGGTATGGGATGCCATGGCTCAGTCCTTGGGGATAGGCCGGGTGGAATGGATGGAAAGCCCGTAGCCGTCAAGCCCCACGACCTTGACCGGCGCGGTATTCGTCAGAAGGATCAGTTCGGACAGGCCAAGCGTGGACAGGATCTGCGCCCCCAGCCCGTATTGCCGCAGGATATGGGGCGCGGGTTCGCCGGGCTGGGTGATCTTCTCGACCAGATCACGGATCAGGACGACGACGCCGCGCCCCTCATCGGCGATGGCGCGCATGGCGGCGGGCAGGCTGCCGCCCGATCCGCGCTGCACGCCCAGAACGTCATGCAGCGGGTCCAGCGCGTGCATCCGGACCAGAACCGGGCCCGGCGCGGTCAAGTCGCCCTTGGTCAGGACGATATGCTCGGCGCCCTGCGTCTCGTCGGCGAAGATGCGCATCATCCATTCGCCGCCATGTTCGGACACGACCTGGCGCTGCGCGCGCTCGACGATCAGGTTGTCGTGGCGGCGGCGATAGCGGATCAGGTCGCTGATCGTGCCGATCTTCAACCCGTGGCGCTGCGCGAAGGCCACCAGATCGGGAAGCCGCGCCATGCTGCCGTCGTCGTTCATGATCTCGCAGATCACGCCGGCCGGGTTCAGCCCGGCCAGCCGCGAGATGTCCACGGCGGCCTCGGTATGACCCGCCCGGACCAGCACGCCGCCGTCGCGCGCGCGCAGCGGAAAGATATGGCCGGGCGTCGCGATGTCGGCCGCCCCTTTCGAGGGATCGATGGCCACGCTGACCGTGCGCGCGCGATCATGGGCGCTGATGCCGGTCGTCACGCCCTCGCGCGCCTCGATCGACATGGTAAAGGCGGTCTCGTGACGGCTGGAATTGCGCGGGCTCATCAGGCCGAGGCCAAGTGCCTCGATCCGGGCCGCGGTCATGGACAGGCAGATCAGCCCGCGCCCATGCGTCGCCATGAAGTTGATCGCGTCGGGCGTGGCCATCTGCGCGGGGATCACCAGATCGCCCTCGTTCTCGCGATCCTCGTGATCGACCAGGATGAACATGCGGCCGTTGCGGGCCTCGTCGATGATCTCTTCGATGGGCGAGATCGCGTCAGACAGGTCCGTCTCGACAGGGCCGGGCTTTTCATACTGCATGGGCTTACCTTTCCAGCGATTGCCCCTGATCTAGCCCAGCCGCACCGCAAGGGCCAGAGGCAGGGCGCCGCGTCACGGATGCCCGATGGTCCGGTCAGCCTCGGCAAGACGGGCGACATAGCGGGCCAGCGTGTCGATTTCCAGGTTCACGGCATCGCCCTCGGCGGCATCGCCCCAGGTCGTGACCTCTTGCGTGTGCGGGATGAGGTTGATGCCGAAGGACGTGCCCTCGACCTCGTTCACGGTCAGCGAGGTGCCGTTCAGCGCGACCGAGCCCTTGGGCGCGATGAAGCGCGCCAGCGCGGCGGGTGCCTCAAAGACCAGACGCAGGCTGTCGCCCTCGCGCCGCGCCTCGGTGATCCGGGCCACGCCGTCCACATGCCCGCTGACGATGTGGCCGCCCAGCTCGTCACCGACGCGCAGCGCGCGTTCCAGGTTCAGCCGCTTGCCGACCGGCCAGCCGGCGCTGCCGATATTCGTCTTCGACAGCGTCTCGGCCGAGATGTCCACGTCGAACCAGTCCGGCCCCTTGGCGATCACGGTCAGGCAGACGCCATCGCAGGCGATCGAGGCACCCATATCCACACCCGCCATGTCATAGCCGCAGCCGATCCGGGCGCGCATGTCGCCCCGCATCTCGACCGCCAGCACCTTGCCGATATCGGTGATGATCCCGGTGAACATCGCTTTCCTTCCCTGAAACCTGCCTCGAGTTAGGACAAACCCCCTGCCCGTTCAAGCGGCCTGGGGGCGCGAAGTCGCGCATGCGCCGCGGCGCGGGGCAATTGCACGATAAATCGGTGGCGCCACGGGCCGTCTCATGCGATGACTGGAGAAGGAAAAATCCGTTGTCCGCCAATAACGATCGCCCCATGTATCACCACAGCCCCGCGCTGCCCCAGACCGCCGACCGGCAGACCGGCATCCCGCCGGAAGCCGTCACGGATCGCGTCTTCCTGATGCTGCAAGGTCCGCACGGGCCGTTCTTCAACCGCCTGGCCACGCTGCTGGCGGCGGCTGGCGCGACGATCTGGCGCTGCGGCTTCAACGCGGGGGACCAGTTCTTCTGGTCGGACCGCGACCGCTTCATCCCCCATCACGGCAGCGTCGAGGATTGGCCGGACCATCTGGACCGCATCCTGACCGAAAAGGGCGTCACCGACATCGTGCTTTACGGCGATGTGCGCGCGATCCACGCCATCGCCCGCGAAAAGGCCGCCGAACGCGGCATCACCGTCCATGTCTTCGAAGAGGGATATCTGCGCCCCTACTGGATCAGCTACGAACGCGAGGGTTCGAACGGCCATTCGGCGCTGATGCGGATCCCGCTTGCGCAGATGCGCGCGGCGCTGCGCGAACAGGTCAGCGAGGTTCGCCGCCCGCCCGCCCATTGGGGCGACATGCGCCAGCACAAGTTCTATGGCCTGTTCTACCACCTGCTGCTGCTGATCATGAACGGCGATTACCGCGCCTATCGCGGCCACCGCGCGATCCCGGTGGCGACCGAGGTGCGGCTGAATGCCCGGCGGCTGGTTCTGGCACCGCTTTACGCCCTGCAGCGCAGCCTGCAATGGCGCCGCCTGCGCCTGTCGGGCTGGCCCTTCAGCCTTGTGCTGATGCAGCTCGAACATGACAGCAATTTCCTCGGGCACTCGCCCTTTACCCGGAACGCGCAGTTCATCGACCAGGTGATCGACGCCTTCGCGCGCTCGGCCCCTCGCCATCACCATCTGGTCTTCAAGGCCCATCCGCTGGAAGACGGGCGCGCGGGCAACCGTGCCGCGATCCAGGCGGCGGGCGAACGCAATGGCTGCCTCGACCGCATCCACTACATCCGCGGCGGCAAGCTGGCCGAGATCCTGTCGCATGCCCGCGCCGTCGTCACGGTCAACTCGACCGGCGCGCAGCAGGCGTTGTGGCGGGGCATCCCGGTCAAGGCGCTTGGCCGGGCGGTCTATGACAAGCCGGGCCTCGTCTCGGACCAGGATCTCGACACGTTCTTCGCCCGACCCATGCCGCCCGATCCGCAGGCCTATCGCGTGTTTCGCGATTATCTGCTGCAGACAAGCCAGATTCCGGGGGGGTTCTACGCCAAAAGGTCGCGCGCCCATGCGCTGCGGCTTGTGGCCGACATGATGCTGTCGCCCGAGGACCCCTATCAGGCCCTGGCCGCCGGTCATGTGACCCATCGGCACCAACCCACCGAGCGCGAGCGCTGATCCCCTCTGCCGCTGCAATTCCGGTAGCGGCAGAGGCAATTCGCCGCTAAATTGCGCCAAAAGGCGTCCGCCCCGACCGGACGATAATAACAGGAGTATCAGAGGTGACAGTACCCTTCCGTGCATCGGCCGTGTTCCGGTTGATGATGATTGCGTCGCTTGCCCTGCTGGCGGCCTGCGCCCTGCCCCGTTCCGGCCCGAACAAGACCGAGATCTTTCGCGGCTCGGTCGAAAAAGGCGGCAACACGCATGTCATCTATGTCAACGACCACGTGACACGCGCCTCTGCCTTTGCGCCCGCTTTCGGCTTTTCCGCCAATTTCCGCAACGCCTCGCAGGTCGGCGCGGACGAGATCCGGGCCGGCGACCGGCTGGCTCTGGCGATCTGGGAAAACGTGCAGGACGGGCTGCTGACCTCGGCCGGGGCCAGTTCCGCCCAGCTGACCGAGATCCAGGTGGACAGCGACGGCTTCATCTTCGTGCCCTATGCGGGCCGGGTCCGCGCGGCGGGCAACACGCCCGACCAGCTGCGCCAGATCATCACCGACCAGCTTGCGGTCCGCACGCCCGATCCGCAGGTCTCGGTTGCGCGCGTGGCGGGCGACGGGGCGACGGTGTCGGTCATGGGCCGGGTCAGCGCGCAGGGCGTCTATCCGATCGAGCGGCCGACCCGTTCGCTGTCGGCGATGCTGGCGCGCGCGGGCGGCGTGGCCATTCCGCCGGAGGTCGCGGTGATCACCGTCAAGCGCGGCAGCGAATCCGGCAAGGTCTGGCTGACCGATCTCTATGCCAGCCCGACCAATGACATCGCCCTGCGTCCCGGCGACCTGATCGTCGTGGAAGAGGATCAGCGCACCTTCACCTCGCTCGGCGCGCTTGGCGGCCAGACCCGAGTGCCGCTTGGCAACGAGGTCATCAACGCCGTCGAGGCGATCGCGATGGTCGGCGGTCTCAGCACCCAGCTGGCCGACCCGACCGGCGTCTTCGTCCTGCGCGACGAACCGCCCTCGGTCGCCAGCCGCGTGCTGGGCCGGCCCGTCGCCAGCACCACGCGCTTTGCCTATGTGCTGGACCTGACGCGTCCGAACGGGCTGTTCCTGGCGCGCGACTTCATCATCCGCGACGGCGACACGATCTATGTGACCGAAGCGCCCTATGTGCAGTGGCAAAAGACGCTTGGCGCGATCACGGGCAGCGCGGCGACGGCGGACAGCTTGTCGAACCTGGGCAACTGATCCGCCCATGCAGGCCGAAAGACCAACAGCCGCCGGGATCCCCCGGCGGCTTCATGTTTTCAACCTGGGCTTCCTTCGCCAGCCGCGCCTTTCGCGCATCCTGACGCTGGCGGGCTGGAAACCCGTCTTAGGCCTGCCCGGCCCGGACGGCGCGGTGGGCATCTGGGGCGCCAGTCCGACCGCGTGGCGCGGGCGCCGCATCGCCGCGCGCACCGGCGCATCGGTGATCACGGTCGAGGACGCGTTTTTGCGTTCGATCCTGCCGGGTCGGGCGCGGGGTGCGCTGGCACGACGGGGTCCGATCGGTCTGCTGATCGACCCCGAAGGGCTGCATTTCGACCCGGACCGCCCCTCGCGGCTGGAACGCCTGATCGGCGCGCCCCTGCCGCCAGAGATTGCGGCGCGGGCCCGCGACGCGCTGGCCCGGCTGCGCGCCGCCGATCTGTCGAAATACAATTCCCATGACCCCGCCCTGCAGGGACCCGAGCCCGGCTATGTGCTGGTGATCGATCAGACGCGCGGCGATGCCTCGCTGCGCGGCGCCGGACGGGAACTGTTTCTGTCGATGCTTGAGGCCGCGCGGGACGAGAATTCCGGCCAGCGCATCGTGATCCGCGCCCATCCCGAAACCGCCCAGGGCCTGCGGCCGGGCCATCTGACGCGCGACGATCTTCGCGAAGGCGAAATGATCTGCGACGCCCCCGTCTCGCCCTGGCGACTGGTCGAGGGGGCTGCGCGGGTCTATGCCGTCAGCTCGCAGCTGGGTTACGAGGCCTTGCTGGCGGGCCATCGGCCACGGCTTTTCGGCCTGCCCTTCTATGCGGGCTGGGGCCTCAGCGAGGACGAAGAGGCCCTGCCGCAGGGCCGCAGGGGGCACGCCACGACCGAGGCCCTGTTCGCCGCCAGTCATCTGGCCGGGCCGGTCTGGTATGATCCCTGCCGCGACCGCCTGACCGATTTCGAGGGCGCGCTGGACCAGATCGAGGCCGAGGCCAAAGCCTTCCGTCAGGACCGCGACGGCCATCGGGCCTATGGCATGCGGCTGTGGAAAAGGCGCTTTCTGGCGCGCGAATTCGGGGATGTGCGGCCCCTGCGCTTCCAGTCGCGGCCCTCGCCTCAGGTCACGCTGGCTTGGGCAGGCGCAGCCGAGGCCGTGCCGCAGGCGATCCGGGTCGAGGACGGGTTCCTGCGGTCGCGGGGGCTGGGCGCGGCGCTGACGCCGCCGCTTTCCATCGTGGCCGACGATCTGGGGATCTATTTCGACCCCACCGCCCCCTCGCGCCTGGAGGCGCTGATCGAGGCGGGGCCGCCGCCGGGCGGCGAGGCGCGGGCGGGGCGGCTGATCGCGGCGCTGATCGCGGCAGGGCTGACGAAATACAATCTGGGCGGCGGCGCGGACCTGCCACCGGCCGACGGGCGGCGTCGCATCCTGGTTCCGGGGCAGGTCGAGAATGACGCCTCGATCCTGCGCGGGGCGGGGGCCGAGCGGACCAATCTGGCGCTGTTGCAGCGGGTGCGGGCCGAAAACCCCGATGCGCAGGTGATCTACAAGCCCCATCCCGATGTCGAGGCGGGTCTGCGCCCCGGTCTGATCGCGCCCGAGGCGCTGGCGGCCCTGGCCGATCATGTCGCGAAACGCACCGATCCGCTGGCGCTGATCGCGGCGGTGGACGAGGTCTGGACGATCACCTCGACCCTTGGCTTCGAGGCGCTGTTGCGGGGCCTGCCGGTAACGACGCTTGGCCGTCCCTTTTACGCGGGCTGGGGCCTGACGCGCGATCTGGGACCGGCATTCGCGCGCCGCCGGGCGAGACCATCGCTGGAGGAGCTGGCCCATGCCTGCCTGATCGCCTATCCGCGCTACCGCGATCCGGTGACGGGCCTTCCCTGCCCCGCTGAACTGGCGCTGGAGCGTCTGGCCGCAGGGCGCGGCCTGCAACCCGCCGGATTGAGGCTGCTGGCCAAGGCGCAGGGTGCGCTGGCGGGCCATTCCTGGATATGGCGGCGCTGAGGGCAGGCCTGGCAGGGGGGCGCTGCCCCCCGTCCTGCGGACTCCCCCCGGGATATTTTGACCAAGGCAAAGGCGGGAATGGCGACGCTTGGCCGACGCGGCACCGCGACGCATTGGCAGGCCTTGGTTGGGCGGGGCAGTCTGGGCGGCCGATGGCTGCTCAGAGGATGCCGTGACACGACTGATCCTGGTGCTGGGCGACCAGCTTTCGCATGAGATCGCCGCCCTGCGCGAGGCGCGGCCGGGCGATGTGGTGCTGATGGCCGAGGTGATGGACGAGGCGAGCTATGTCCGCCACCACCCGCAGAAGATCGCGTTCATCTTTGCAGCGATGCGGAAATTTGCGGCCGAACTGCAAGGCCGGTGTCTGGACGTGGCCTATACCCGGCTGGATGATCCCGAAAACAGCCAGTCTATCGGCGGCGAGATCCTGCGCCTGGCTGCTGCGCGCGGTGCGGCCGAGGTGATCGCCACCGAGCCGGGCGAATGGCGGCTGATCCGGGCTCTGGCCGATCTGCCGATCCCGGTGCATCAGCGGGCCGATGACCGGTTCTTTGCCAGCCATGCCGAATTCGAGGCTTGGGCCAAGGGCCGCAAGGAATTGCGGATGGAATGGTTCTATCGCGAGATGCGGCGCAAGACCGGCCTGTTGATGCAAGGCGACCAACCCGAGGGCGGGCAGTGGAATTACGACCATGACAATCGCAAGCCTGCCTCGGCCGATCTGTTGCGCGTCAGGCCGCCCGTCTGCGAGCCCGATGCGGTGACGTCCGAGGTCCTGGATCTGGTCGAGGCGCGGTTTCCCGACAATTTCGGCCGCCTGCGTCCCTTTGGCTGGGCGACGGACCGGGCGGGGGCGCTGCGGATGCTGGATCACTTCATCCGCCATGCGTTGGACGAGTTCGGCCCCTATCAGGATGCGATGCTCGAGGACGATCCGTTCCTGCACCATTCGCTGCTGTCGCTCTATATCAATGCGGGGCTTCTGTCGCCGCGCGAGGTCTGCGAGGCCGTGGCGCAGGCCCATGCGCGGGGCGAGGTGCGGCTGAATTCGGCCGAGGGCTTCATCCGCCAGATCCTTGGCTGGCGCGAATACATGCGGGGGATCTATTTCCTCGAAGGGCCCGACTACACCACGCGGAACATGCTGGATCACCGCCGCGACCTGCCGCCCCTGTTCTGGGGCGCGAAGACGCGGATGAACTGCATGGCCCGCGTCGTCGGCCAGACGCGCGATCGCGCCTATGCCCATCACATCCAGCGCCTGATGGTCACGGGGAATTTCGCGCTGCTGGCGGGGATCGATCCGGCGCAGGTCCATGAATGGTATCTGGCCGTCTATGTCGACGCCTATGAATGGGTCGAGGCGCCGAACGTCATCGGGATGAGCCAGTTCGCCGATGGTGGCGTGGTGGGCTCGAAGCCCTATGTCAGTTCCGGGAACTACATCAGCAAGATGTCCGATTACTGCAGGGGCTGCGCCTACAAGGTCGCCGCGCGGACCGGTCCCGATGCCTGCCCGTTCAACCTGCTATACTGGGACTTCCTGGACCGCCATCGCGACCGTTTCGCGCGCAATCCCCGCATCGGCCGCATCTATGCGACCTGGGACAGGATGGACGAAGCACGCCGCCGCACGATCCGGGCCGAGGCGGCGGATTTTCTGAACCGCATGGTCTCGGGCGAGACCGTCTGACGCTTGACGCCGCCGCCTTGCCCGGCGAGTTTGACGCAGGGGCATCGGGAGGAACAGGCATGATCTGCAGTTGCGGCCATCACACGGCGGCGGACCCGGAACTGGGTGGACAGACCGTCACCTTGTCGCGGCCGGCCGTCTCGCTGCACGGCCGGCTGATCTGCCAGAGCGCGTCCCAGATGCTGACCGCGCTGGACCTGCTGCCCGGTCACGTCGCCGCCAGCCGGGCCGAGCCGGGCTGCCTGCTGTTCAGGATCGATCAGACCGACGATCCCGCGATCTGGACGCTGCGCGAGGTCTTTGCCGACGAGGCCGCCTTTGCCGCCCACCGGACCCGCAGCGCGGCCAGCCGTTGGGGTCAGCGCAGCCGCAAGATGGGCCGCGACTTTCATCGGCATGACACCCATCCTCGCATCCGCCCCGAAAGCCCGGCGGACCGCGAGGGGCTGGACCGTTTGCTGCGGCTGGGATCGGGACGCGGGGCCAGGATGATGGAGCGTCTGCGCGCCGATGGCGCCCTGACGCATTCGCTGATCGCCCATCTCGAGGGGCAGCCGGTGGGCCATGTCGCCCTGTCAGCGCTGGCGGCGGACACGCCCGCATTGGCGCTTGGCCCGCTCATGGTCCATCCGGCCTTGCGGGGCCGCGGGCTGGGGCGCGCCCTGATCGCCGCCGCGATCGAGGCGGCAGGCCCGGACCCTGTCGTCGCCTTCGGCCCGCCTGCGCTGTTCGCGCCCTGCGGCTTTCGCCCCGTCGAGCCGGACCCGCCCGGCCAGGGGACTGCGGTCCTTGTCCATGGCGCGCTACCCGCAGGCAGCGTGATCCGGCAGGCCCACGCCTTTACCAATCCCTGACCGGGGCCCGAGCCCCTTGCGCGCTTCGGTTTCAGCGTCCACATCTGGACCGGACAAGGGAAAGGACCGATCATGGCAGGCAGCATGGCATTTGACGCGCAGGAACCGGCAAAGGGCGAATTCGGCGCTTTGCCCGAATGGGATCTGACCGATCTCTATCCCGCGCCGGACAGCCCGGAACTGGCCGCCGATACCGAGGCTTTAGGCCAGCGCGTCGCCCGCTTTGCCCAGACCTACCAGAACCGCCTGGCCGATCTGACGCCCGCCGAAATGCTGGCCTGCATCGAGGAATACGAGCAGATCGACATTCTGGCCGGCCGGATCATGTCCTATGTCGGGCTGCGTTATTACCAGAACACGACCGATCCGATCCGCGCCAAGCAGATGGGCGACCTGCAGGGCAAGATCACGGACCTGACGACGCCGCTGGTCTTCTTCAGCCTCGAATTCAACCGCATCCCGGACGAGACCTATCAGGCCGTCTTTGCAGCCGCGGACGGCCCGGCGCGTTACAAGCCGGTCTTCGACCGGATGCGCGCGATGCGCCCGCACCAACTGTCCGACGAACTCGAGCAGTTCCTGCACGACAATTCGGTCGTGGGCGCCGCTGCCTGGAACCGCCTGTTCGACGAGACCACCGCCGCGCTGACCTTTGACGTGGACGGAGAGACGCTTGGCATGGAAGCCACGCTGAACCTCCTGACGGACCACGACCGCGCCCGGCGCGAGGCCGGTGCCCGCGCGCTGGCCAAGGTCTTCACCGCGAATGTCGGATTGTTCGCGCGCATCCACAACACGCTGGCCAAGGAGAAGGCCATCGAGGACAAGTGGCGCAAGATGCCCTCGGCCCAATATGCCCGGCACCTGTCGAACCATGTCGAACCCGAAGTCGTCGAGGCGCTGCGCAATGCCGTCACCGCCGCCTATCCGCGCCTGTCGCACCGCTATTATGCGCTGAAGGCGCGCTGGCTGGGGCTGGACAAGCTGCAGGTCTGGGACCGCAATGCGCCGCTGCCCTCTGACACGCCCCGGATCATCGACTGGCCAGAGGCCAAGGCGACGGTGCTGGACGCCTATGCGGGCTTTTCGCCCGATCTGGCCGATCTGGCGCGGCCGTTCTTCGACAAGGGCTGGATCGATGCGGGGGTGAAGCCCGGCAAGGCGCCCGGCGCGTTCGCCCATCCGACGGTGACGACCGCTCATCCCTATATCCTGCTCAATTACCTGGGCAAGCCGCGCGATGTGATGACGCTGGCCCATGAGCTGGGCCACGGCGTCCACCAGCGTCTGGCCGCCGCGCAGGGCGAGCTTCTGGCCTCGCCGCCGCTGACGCTGGCGGAAACGGCCTCGGTCTTCGGCGAGATGCTGACCTTCCGCGCGCTTCTGTCCAAGACCGCCGATCCGGCGCAGAAAAAGGCTCTGCTGGCCGGCAAGGTCGAGGACATGATCAACACGGTGATCCGTCAGATCGCGTTCTACGATTTCGAATGCCGCCTGCACGCCGCGAGGGCCGAGGGCGAGTTGACGCCAGACGACATCAACGCGCTGTGGATGCAGGTCCAGCATGAAAGCCTTGGTCCGGTCTTTGAATTCATGCCGGGATACGAGACTTTCTGGACCTATATCCCGCATTTCGTTCATTCGCCATTTTACGTCTACGCCTATGCGTTCGGCGACGGGCTGGTGAACGCGCTTTATGCCGCCTACGAGGACGGGCTGCCGGACTTCCAGGCCCGCTATTTCGATCTTCTCCGGGCGGGCGGTTCGCGTCACCACAAGGACCTTCTGGCGCCGTTCGGGCTGGACGCCTCGGACCCGGCCTTCTGGGACAAGGGCCTGTCGATGATCGAGGGCCTGATCGACCAGCTCGAGGCGCTGGAAGACTGACCGAAACGCTTTGCCGCTGAGCGGGGCCGGTTTATCATCGGCCGCCGACGATGCGGAGGGAATCATGGCAAGACGCGCTGTGCTGGGGCTTGTCCTTGCGCTGGCCTCTGCACTTGCGCTGTTCTTCACGATTGCCCCCGCCAGGATCGAGCGCAGCATGAACGTCGTGTCCATGCCGCCCGGCGGCTGGCCGGTCACCGAGCACGCCCTGGCGCTGCATGCCGATCTGATCATCGGCGATCTGCATTCCGGCATGCTGGTCTGGGATCGCGACCCGTTGCGCCGCGCCGGTCGCGGCCACACCGACCTTCCGCGCCTGAAAGAGGGCAATGTCGCTGTGCACGTGATCGCGGCCAATACCGACAGCCCGTTCGGCCAGAACTACACGCGCAACCGCTCGGATTCGCGCGACCGGGTGTCGGCGCTGTTCATCACGCAGCTTCGCCCGCCCAAGACCTGGTTCTCGGCGATGGAACGTGCTCTGGAGCAGGCCAACGATCTTGCCGAGGCCGAGGCCCGCGCCCCCGAGACCCTTCGCATCATCCGCGCCCGCCCCGACCTCGACATGGTGCTTTCGGCGCGGCAGCAAGGCCAGCCGCTTGTGGGTGCCCTGCTCGCGATCGAGGGCGCCTATCTGCTGAACGGGGATCCCGCCAATCTTGACCGTCTCGTTCAGGCCGGGTTCCGCGTCGTCGGGCTGGTCGAGTTCCTCGACAACGAATTGGGTCCCAGCCTGCACGGCGAAAGCTATCGCGACTACGGTCTCACCGGTTTCGGTCGCCTGATGGTCCGGCGCATGATCGACCAGAACCTGATCATCGACCTGTCCCATGCTTCGCCCGCCACGGTGGCCGACGTCCTGGCCATTCCCGGCGCTCGGCCGATCCTGTCGCATACGGGCGTCCTGTCGCATTGTCCCAGCACCCGGAACATCGCTGACACCAAGCTGCAGAAGATCGCGGCGGCGGGCGGCCTGATCGGCATCGGGTTCTGGAGCGACGTCGTCTGCGGCACCACCCCGGCCGAAATTGCGGGCGCCATCCGCGCGGCGATCGCTCTGGTGGGCGAGGATCATGTCGCGCTAGGGTCGAACTGGGACGGGGGCGTCGAGGTGCCGTTCGACGCGGCGCATCTGCCCGCCCTGACCCAAGCCCTGCTGGATGCCGGGCTGCGAGAGGAACAGATCCGCAAGGTGATGGGGGGCAACATGATCCGCTTCCTCAGCGAGGCCTTGCCGCAGCATTGAGAGGCTGGAATGAAACGGACGACCCTTCTGAACGCGCCCTTGTCGGGGCTCATCGCCTCGATGGGGCATGGCGATCTGCTGGTCATCGGCGATGCGGGGCTGCCGGTGCCGCAAGGGGTTCGTGTCATCGATCTGGCGGTGACGCGGGGTGTGCCGGGGGTGTTCGACGTGCTTGACGCGGTGCTGGCGGAACTGGTGGTCGAACGCTCGGCCGTGGCCAGCGAGGCCGACCCCGCGCTGGTGGGCCGGTTCGCCGAGCGCGACATCGGCGCAATGGGCCGTCTATCGCATGAAGAGTTCAAAGAGCACAGCCGCAAGGCCCGCGCCATTGTGCGCACGGGCGAGTGCACGCCCTATGCGAATATCTGCCTTTGGGCCGGTGTCGCATTCTAGGGCGGGAACCAGCCGATGATTACCGGTGTTCCGGTTGCATTAATGCAGACAAAACAATCAAAGGAGTGTCTCATGCAACGGAAATTCATCGGCTTCGCCGCCCTTCTGGCCGTGATGGGTCTTGCCGCTTGCGAGACGGTGCAGGGTGCGGGCCGCGACATTTCGACCGCCGGCGAGGTCATCCAGCAGGAAAGCGCCGAGGCTCAGGCGGGCATGTGAGCCGCGACCTGCGGTCGGGCGGCGGTCTGACCGCCGCCTGACACTTCGATTCATTCCGACGGTTCAAGATAGCTGGCAACGCGCTGCGACTGCGCCTCGACCAGATGCAGGGCCTGTTCGTCCAGATCGGTGCGCGTGTTGCGGCTGAGAAAGCAGAACATGCCGAAGACGCTGCCATCGGCCCGATGAACCGGAACGCTGAGATGGCTGCCGATCGGAATCATCCGCGTGATGGGCAATTCGACAGCGATCGGATGCTGGCTGGTATCGCCCATCAGGCGCGGCAGGCCGCCATCCAGGATGTGCTTGCAATAGACCTCTCGCAGATCCATCGACTGGCTGGGCTGGATCAGCGCTTCAAGCCCCGGCGCGCTGACGGCACGGAAGACGGCGCGTTCGTCCACGAATTCAGAAAGATACCCCACCTCCATCCCCAAGGTTTCGCGCACTGTTTCCAGCGTCGTCTGGATCGCGCAAGCGCGGGTGGCGTCCGCCGCGATCTGCGGCAAAGTGGGGCTGTGCTTCGTCATCGGGAACCTCCTGCGGCTGATCCCGGCCAGACTAAACCCGAACCGCTCCTGAACGAGACCGATAGTGCCGACAGATTTAGCGATCCGCCTCGGGCGGCAAGGGCTGGAACAGGGCCGCGACCTGTCGCTCGTGGGGCTTGAAGCGATGTTCGACCACATAGATGCCCTGCCAGCGGCCCAGCATCATTTGCCCCTTCTGCACGGGAATCTGCAGGCTGACCGGCAGGATCGCGGCCTTCAGATGGGCCGGCATGTCGTCCGGTCCCTCGTAGCGATGCGTGATCCAGCCCATCGAGGGATGGTCCGCCGGGGGCGCCAGCCGGTCCAGCCAGGCCAGCATGTCGTGCTGCACCTCGGGATCGGCATTCTCCTGGATCAGAAGCGAGGCCGATGTGTGCCGGATCATCAGCGTCAGAAGCCCGTCGCCCCTGCCCCGCAGCCAGGTCGCGACCTGATCGGTGATCTCATGGCAGCGCGGACCATGCGTCGTGACCGTGAAACTTGTCATCATGGCGCGGCCCCCGACATGGGCAACGCGGGCGGTTCGTCCTCGGGGTCGTGGTCCATGGTGATCTGCTTGCTGGCCCGGGCGCCGAGGCCCCGCAGCATCTCGACCTGCCGGATCACGTTGCCCGAGCCGCGCGACAGCCGGTCCAGCGCCTGACCCTGCGCCTTGTTGGCCTGATCCAGCGCGCGGCTGACGGCCTCCATAGCGTCGATCACGCCGGCCAGCTTGTCGTAAAGCGCCCCGGCCCGGCGCGCGATTTCGGCGGCGTTGCTTTCGCGCCGCTCGACCGCCCAGATATGTTCGACCGTGCGCAGGGTCAGCATCAGCGTCGTGGGCGTGGTCAGGCCGACCCGCCGCTCCATCGCGAAGGCGGCCAGCGAGGGATCGGCGCGCAAGGCCTCCGAGAAGGCGCCCTCGATGGGCACGAACATCAGGACGTAGTCCACAGCGCCGTCATCCAGCCGCTGATAGCCGCGATCCGAAAGCTGCGTGACATGGGCGCGCATCGCGGCCACATGGCGACGCAGGGCTGCCTGTGCCTCGGCGGGGTCGTCATGGGTGACGGCGATCTCGTAATCGTTCAGCGAGACCTTGCTGTCGATCACCATGACCTTGCCGCGCGGCATCTTGACCACCACGTCGGGCCGCCACAGCTTGCCGTCGCCGTCGCGCCAGCTGGATTGCATGTCGTAATGCGTGCCGGCCAGCAGGCCCGAATCCTCAAGGATGCGTTCCAGCACCATCTCGCCCCAGGCGCCTTGGCGCTGCTTGTCGCCTTTCAGCGCGCGGGTCAGCGCCACGGCCTCGCGGCTGATCTGCTCGCTGCGCTGGTGCAGTGACAGGATATGCTCGCGCAGGCGGACAGCCTCTTCGTCAAGGATGCGGTTCCGGCTGCTGAGTTCGGTCTGAAAGCGGTGAACCTGCTCGCGGAAGGGCGTCAGCAGCGCGTTCAGCTGATCGTTCTGGCTTTTCTGCAGATCGGCCTGCTGGTTGCGCAGCGTCTCGGCCGACAGCAGCTTGAACTGGCCGGTCATCTCCTCGCGCAGGGCGCGCAGCGTGGCGACCTCGCGGGCGCTGGCCTCTCGGTCCTTCTCGGCGGCCAGACGCGTCTCGGCCAGGCGCGTTTCCAGCGCGGCATGATCGCGACGGGCCTGATGCAGCGCGTCCGTCAGACTGTCGCGTTCCTCGGACAGTTCCGACAGGCGCGCGGCCTGCACATCCAGCCGCGCCTCGATCTGGCCCAGCCGCATCTCGGCCTGATGGGCACGGATGCCCGTCTGGGCGGCCTGATCCTCGGCCTGGGCACGCAGACGGTCGGCCGCGGCCAGCCGATCCTCGGACAGGGCCGCACGCTGTCCCGCCTGCATCGCACGGCGCCAGAACAGCAAGACCGCCGCCAGCAGGACAAGCGACAGGATCTGCCATGGCAAGGCTCCGTTGACCGCAGGTCCAAGCGTATCCGACATGGCAATCCCCCTGAAAATGCGGCCAGTGTTCACATTTTGTGCCGCAAGACAAGGGCGCTAGCCTGGCAGCATCCGCAGAAAGCTGACGACGCTGCCCGCATAATCCCCCGGATTCACGGTCGAACTGCCCGAGCGGGCGAACCAGTCCATCAGCGACATCTGATCGCGGTCGGAATAGCGCATCGTCCAGTCCCGGAACAGACGGTGTTCCAGCGGACCCGAGGACAGGATCTGCACCGCGTCATGGCGGCGGTCCCGCATCAGCAGTGCCAGCACCTCGCGCAGGGCCGGGGCCGGGCCTTCCAGCCATTGGAAGAACAGGCCCGATTCGTGGTGCAGGCAGCCGGTGAGGGCCAGATCGCGGTTGCGATCCCGCGCCGAGGCGAGGATGGCGCGCATGTCGTCATCGCTCAGCCAGGGTGCGGCATTGCTGCGGTAAAGCAGGAAAGAAAGTCCGGTCAGTCCATCAAGCCTATTGGTCAAGGAAGGACCGCAGCTTCCTGCTCCGCGACGGGTGCTTGAGCTTGCGCAGGGCCTTTGCCTCGATCTGGCGGATACGCTCGCGGGTGACGCTGAATTGCTGGCCGACTTCTTCCAGCGTGTGATCGGTGTTCATGCCGATGCCGAAACGCATCCGCAGAACACGTTCCTCGCGGGGCGTGAGGCTGGCCAGCACGCGGGTGGTGGTTTCCTTCAGGTTCTCCTGAATCGCGCTGTCCAGCGGCAGGACGGCGTTCTTGTCCTCGATGAAATCGCCGAGCTGGCTGTCCTCCTCGTCCCCGATCGGGGTCTCGAGGCTGATCGGCTCCTTGGCGATCTTCATCACCTTGCGGACCTTCTCCAGCGGCATCTGCAGCTTTTCGGCCAGCTCCTCGGGCGTCGGCTCGCGGCCGATCTCGTGCAGCATCTGGCGGCCTGTGCGGACCAGCTTGTTGATCGTCTCGATCATGTGGACCGGGATGCGGATGGTCCGCGCCTGATCGGCGATGGACCGGGTGATCGCCTGCCGGATCCACCAAGTTGCATAGGTCGAGAACTTGTAGCCGCGGCGGTACTCGAACTTGTCCACGGCCTTCATCAGGCCGATGTTCCCCTCCTGGATCAGGTCGAGGAATTGTAGGCCACGGTTCGTGTATTTCTTGGCGATCGAGATGACCAGGCGCAGGTTCGCCTCAACCATCTCCTTCTTGGCCTGACGGGCCTCCTTCTCGCCGCGCTGGACCTGGGCCACGATACGGCGGAATTCCTCGATATCGACGCCGACATATTGGCCGACCTCGGCCATGTCGCCGCGCAGCTTCTCGACCTGATCGCGCGAACGCTCGAACAGGGCCTGCCAGCCGCGACCGGCCTGGCCGGACATGCGCTCGATCCAGGTCGGGTCCAGTTCGCTGCCGCGATAGGCGTCGATGAATTCGCGGCGGTTGATGCGGGCGGCGTCGGCCAGCTTCACCATGCCGGAATCGATGGTCACGATGCGGCGGTTGATGCCGTAAAGCTGATCGACCAGCGCCTCGATCCGGCTGTTGTTCAGGTGCAGCGAATTGACCAGCGCCACGATCTCGGAGCGCAGGACCTGGTAATCGGTCTCGGCGGTGGCCGAGAAGCTGTTATCCTCGTTCAGGGTCGCGGACATGCGCTGATCCTGCATGTCGGCCAGACGCTCGTAATTCAGCGCGATGGCTTCCAGCGTCTCAAGTACCTTGGGCTTGAGGCTGGCCTCCATCGCGGCTAGCGACAGGTTCTGGCCCTCTTCGTCCTCGTCCTCGTCGTCGCTGCGCAGCGGATTGCCGTCGGCGTCGAATTCCTCGCGCTTCTGGGCGGTCGCGGCCGAGTCGGCTTCGGGGGTCAGCTCTTCCTCGTCGGCATCCTCGCCTTCACCGTCGAGCGACTGGCCGAACGTGGTCTCAAGGTCGATGACGTCGCGCAGCAGGATCTCTTCGTCCAGAAGCTCCTCGCGCCACATGGTGATGGCCTTGAAGGTCAGTGGGCTTTCGCAGAGGCCCGCGATCATAGTGTTGCGACCGGCCTCGATGCGTTTGGCGATGGCGATCTCGCCCTCGCGCGACAGCAATTCGACGCTGCCCATCTCACGCAGATACATCCGCACGGGGTCGTCGGTGCGGTCCAGCTTTTCGGTCTCGGTCGCTGCGACGGCGACCTCGCGCGAGCCGGAACCGGTCACGGCGACCGCGCCGCCCTCGGATTCCTCGGCGCCGTCCTCGTCCTCGATGACGTTGATGCCCATCTCGGACAGCATCGACATCACGTCCTCGATCTGCTCGGAGCTGACCTGCTCGGGCGGCAGGACGGTGTTCAGCTGATCATAGGTGATGTAGCCGCGCTCGCGCGCCTCGGCGATCATGCGCTTGACCGCCGCCTGGCTCATGTCCAGCGTGTGGGCGTTGTCGTCGCGTTCGGTCTTGTCGTGATCGTCGTCCTTGGCGGCCATCAACGGCTCCCTTTTCAGCGGTCTGGCAGCGATTCGCGAGGAAACCGAATCGGCGCTTGAGACCAAGATATCTAGCCTGCTTCGAGGTCGAATCAAAGACCGGCCCCAAGTGATGATTCGCAAAGCTGCGCGAGCGGCGGGCGGCAGCCCTTAGCGTCGCGGAGGCTTGCGCCAGATCTGACCCGATAACCAGTCCGACAGCTGCGCGGCCAAGGCATCGCGATCCTCGTTCAGGTCGCCCGTCGTCTCGATCTCGGGGCGCTCGGCGCGGTGGCGGGCGCGGGCGATCTGGCTGATACGCCAGGTCAGACCCTCGTCGGCCTCGCCCTGGATCTCTGACTCGGCGCGCGCCAGTTCCGATTGCGCGGCGCGTTCAGCCTCGAGCCGGTCCAGAAGATTGCCCAGAATGGCGGATGCGGCCTCGTCCTGCTGCTGTTCGATGACGGTCGGGGTCAGCCCCAGATGGGAATCGCGCCTTAGCCTGTCAAGGCAGCGCGAACCTTCGGGCGTGCTGCCCTGTGTCAGCAGATCGTGCAGCAGGGCGGCGCGCTCGGGGTCATGCGGCATCAGGCGTTCCAGCCGCGCCTCGACCGGAGGGATGCAGGCCGGGCGCAGGGCGCAGATCAGGAGCGCCGCGCCTTCCAGCAGGTCGGCGCCGCGTTCGGGCACGGCCACCGGGACGGGGGTGCTCGTCGCCCGCGGGGCCGTCGAGGCCCCTTGGCGCCGGGCCGGGCTGCGCCCGGCCGCGCCCCGTCCGGAACCGGTCCGCCCCGAACCCGATGGCCGCCCGCCGCTGAAGAGAGCCCACCGCTTGTCGCGGATTTCCTGCTGGTAATGGCTGCGCGTCAGCTCGTCGGGGATGCGGGCGATGGCCTCGGACAGGCGGCGATCCAGCGCGGCCTTGCGTTCAGGGCTGTCAAAGACCTGCCCCTCGGTCTCGCGCGACCACAGCAGATCGACCAGAGGCCGTGCCTGATCCAGAAGCGCGCCCATCGCGCCCGGACCCGCGGCCTTGATCAGGTCGTCCGGGTCCTGACCGGAAGGCAGCATGACGAAGCGCAGGGCCTGACCCGGCCCGGTCAGCGGCAGCGCCAGATCGATCAGGCGCTGCGCCGCGCGCTGGCCCGCCGCATCGCCATCGAGCGCGATCACAGGCTCGGGCGAGACGCGCCACATCAGGCGAAGCTGTTCCTCGGTGATCGCGGTGCCCAAGGGGGCGACGGCGCCTTCGAACCCCGCGCGGGCCAGCGCGATGACGTCCATATAGCCCTCGGCCACGATCAGGCGCTGGCCCTTGGCCACCGCCGAGCGGGCGGGGCCCAGATTGTAGAGATTGCGCCCCTTGTCGAAGAGCGGCGTCTCCGGGCTGTTAAGGTATTTCGCCCGCGCATTCGGATCCATGGCGCGGCCGCCAAAGCCGATGCAGCGCCCCTGCCCGTCGCGGATCGGAAAGATGATGCGCCCCCGGAACCGGTCATAGACCGCCCCGCCGCCATCGGGGCGCGCGGACATGCCGGCCTCGACGATCTGGTCCTCGGGGAAGCCCTTTTCGCGCAGCGCGGCGGTCAGGGCCGTGCGCTGGTCGGGGGCGAAGCCGATCTCGAACCGCTCCAGCGCCGCGTTGTCCAGACCGCGCCGGGCCAGGTAGTCGCGCGCCTCGGCGGCGGCCGAGGTCTGAAGCTGCAGGCGGAACCAGCGGCAGGCGGCCTCGGTCACATCCAGCAGCGTCTTGCGGCGGTCGGTGCGTTCGCGGGCGCGGGGGTCGGGTTCGGGCATCGAAAGCCCGGCCTCGGCGGCCAGCAGCTTGACCGCATCCATGAATTCCAGCCCGTCATGGTCGCGCAGGAAGCTGACCACGTCGCCCTTGGCGTGGCAGCCGAAGCAGTAATAGAACCCCTTCTGGTCGTCGCAATGGAAGCTGGCCGACTTTTCCTGATGGAACGGACAGGGCGCCCACCAATCGCCGCGCGCCTGGTTCGACTTGCGCAGATCCCACGTGACCTTGCGGCCGATCACGCGGCTGATCGGAACGCGGTTGCGAATCTCGTCGAGGAAGCCGGGGGGCAGGGACATGGTGCGATTATCCGGCATGAGGCGCGGCGCGGCAAGCGGGCGATCGGTCAGACCCTATGCGGCCCCCACGGCCCCGCGCGCAAGACCCCAGTAGATCTGGGCGATCCGGTCACGGTCCAGTCGGCCGCCCTCGCGATACCAGTTCGTGACCCCGGTCAGCATGGCGATCAGCGCCAGCGTGGTCAGCTTGACATCCTCGATCCACATCACGCCCGCCGCCACGCCGTCGCGCAGGATGCGTTCGAGCATCGCCTCGTATTGCCCGCGCAGGGCCGCGATGCGGGCGAAATTCTCGGGCGTGAGGTTGCGAAGCTCCATGTAGGACAGGAAGACCGAATCGGGGTGGTCGATGCTGAAGCCGATGTGGAAGCGCACGAAGCGTTCCAGCCGCGCCAGCGGATCGGCCGCCGGATCGTCGGACCAGGCGTCCAGCAAATCCTGCATGTGGCTTTCCAGCAGATCATGCAGCAGCGCCTGCTTGTCGGGCGTATAGGCGTAAAGCGCGCCAGCCTGCACGCCCACCGCCGCCGCGATCTGGCGCATGGACACGGCCGCATAGCCCTGCCGCGCAAACAGGCGGCGGGCTTCGGCGCGAAGCAGGGGGCCGGTGATTTCGGCGCGGGAACCTTGTGTGCGGGCCATGCCCGTTCATAGCGCCCGCCCGCTGCCGCGAAAAGCTGCCATTGCCGCGACCGTGGGCTGGGCCTAGGGTTGCCCCATGATCCTGCGCGCCCTGCCCCTATGCCTTGCCGCCCTGACCGCCGCCTGCGCCGAGCGCGGCGAATATCCGCGCCTTCTGCCCACAGCCGAGGTGCTGGCCGAACCGGCCCTGCCGGCCCATGCAGCACCGGCCGCCACGCCCGAGGGCGCGGCCCGGACCGAGGCGGATACCCTGTCGCGCGCCGAGGCCCTGCGCCGCCGCGCCGGGGGACTGCGCGGCCCGGTGATCGAGCCCGGCCTTCGCGACCGCCTGACCGGCGCGGGCGGATGATTGCGCCAGGGCGTGCCGACTGGTAAGGAAACCTGACCAGATCCCGGAGAGCCTCATGCCCGCCATCACCTGCATCGAAGACCTCAAGGCGCTGCACCGCGCCCGCGCGCCGAAAATGTTCTACGATTACGCGGAATCGGGCAGCTATACCGAACAGACCTTCCGCGAGAACTGCACCGATTTCGCGCGGCTGCGGCTGCGCCAGAAGGTGGCCGTGGACATGTCGAACCGCAATCTGGCGGGGCAGATGGTGGGGCTGCCGGTCTCGATGCCGGTCGGGCTGGCGCCGGTCGGGCTGACCGGGATGCAGCATGCCGATGGCGAGATCCTGGCCGCCCGCGCGGCCGGGGATTTCGGCGTGCCCTTCTGCCTGTCCACCATGTCGATCTGTTCCATCGAGGACGTGGCCGAACACACCATCAAGCCCTTCATGTTCCAGCTTTACGTCATGAAGGATCAGGAGTTCCTGGCCGCGATCATCGAACGCGCCAAGGCCGCGAAATGCAGCGCGCTGGTCCTGACGCTGGACCTGCAGATCCTGGGGCAGCGACACAAGGACCTGAAGAACGGGCTGTCCGCCCCGCCCCGGATGACGCTGCCGGTGATGCTGGATCTGGCGACCCGCTGGCGGTGGGGCCTGAAGATGCTTCAGACCAGGCGGCGCGGCTTCGGCAACATCGTCGGCCATGCCAAGGGCGTGGGCGACACGCGATCGCTGATGAGCTGGACGGCCGAGCAGTTCGACGAGCGGCTAGACTGGAACAAGATCGCCGCGATCCGCGACATGTGGGGCGGCAAGCTGATCCTCAAGGGCATTCTGGACCCCGAGGATGCCCGCATCGCCGCCGATTTCGGGGCGGATGCCATCGTGGTCAGCAATCATGGCGGGCGCCAGCTGGACGGGGCGCTGTCCTCGATCCGGATGCTGCCCCATATCGTGCGCGCGGTTGGCGACCGGGTCGAGATCCACATGGACAGCGGCATCCGGTCCGGGCAGGACGTGCTGAAGGCGCTGGCCATGGGCGCGGACGCGGCCTGGATCGGCCGCGCCTGGCTGCATGGCCTGGGCGCGATGGGCCAGCCCGGCGTGACCCGCGCGCTGGAGATCATCCGCAAGGAACTGGACGTGACGATGGCGCTCTGCGGCGAACGCGACGTGGCCGCGCTTGGCCGGCACAACCTGCTGGTGCCACACGGCTTCGAGACCGAATACGGCGCCTGACGCGCCCCTGTTCCGGGCGCAAAAGGGGCTTCACATCCGCGCTGTCCTGCGATAAGGGCCACGACTTGTCGTCATGCACCCTGGAGGATGGCGACACCAACAACGGATAAGGAATACGATCATGGCCAAAGAGATCCCGGATCTGGTGGCCGAGCCGCGCGCGGGGACAGGCAAGGGAGCCGCCCGCCAAGCTCGCCGCGAAGGCAAGGTGCCCGGCATCGTCTATGGGGACAACAAGGACCCCGTGTCGATCCAGTTCGACTTCAACAAGCTGCTGACCACGCTGCGCGCGGGCCGCTTCATGTCCACCCTGTGGAACCTGAAGGTCGACGGCCAGGATGACGTGCGCGTCGTCTGCCGTGGTGTCCAGCGCGATGTCGTCAAGGATCTGCCGATCCACATCGACTTCATGCGCCTGCGCCGCACCTCGAAGGTGAACCTGTTCATCCCGGTCGAGTTCATCAACCAGGACAAGTGCCCCGGCCTCAAGCGCGGCGGCACGCTGGTGACGGTCCGCGCCGAGGTCGAGCTGGTCGTGACCGCGGGTGACATCCCCGATCACATCACCGTCGATCTGGAAGGCCTGGATGTCGGCGCCACGATCCATATCGAGGACGTGACGCTGCCCGAAGGCGCCAAGCCCACCATCGACCGCAACTTCGTCATCGCGAACATCGCAGCCCCGTCGGCGCTGCGTTCGGACGACGCCGAGGAAGCCGCGGAATAATCTCCGCGCGCTTCGGTCGCATCAGACAGGGGGCGGTGCCATGGGCGCCGCCCCTTTCCATTCAGCGCAGCCTTTGCTAGCCCGCTTGCATGGAGACACGCATGGAACCCGTCCACATCATCGGCGCCGGCCTCGCCGGATCCGAGGCAGCCTGGCAGATCGCCCGTGCCGGCGTCCCGGTCGTCCTGCACGAGATGCGCCCCGCCAAAGGCACCTTCGCGCACCGCACCGGCGACTGCGCCGAGATGGTCTGCTCGAACAGCTTCCGCTCGGACGACGACGTGATGAACGCCGTCGGCCAGCTGCACTGGGAGATGCGGGCGGCAGCCGGGCTGATCATGCAGATGGCCGCCCGCCACCGCCTGCCTGCGGGCGGCGCGCTGGCCGTGGACCGCGACGCCTTCTCGGCCGCCGTGACCGAGGCGCTGCGGGCCGAGCCGCTGGTCACGATCCAGCCCGGCGAGATCACCGAACTGCCGGACAGCGGCAACTGGATCGTGGCGACGGGGCCGCTGACCTCGGATGCGCTGGCCGGCGCGATCCGCCGGCTCACCGGCACCGAGGCGCTGGCCTTCTTCGACGCGATCGCGCCGATCGTCCACGCCGAGACGATCGACATGTCCGTCGCGTGGGAGCAGTCGCGCTATGACAAGGGCGAGTCGCTGGCCGAGCAGAAGGCCTACATCAACTGCCCGATGACCAGGGCCGAATACGAGGCCTTCATCGACGCCCTGCTGGCCGCCGAGAAGACCGAGTTCCACGAGGGCGAGACGGCGGGCTATTTCGACGGCTGCCTGCCGATCGAGGTCATGGCCGAGCGCGGCCGCGAGACCTTGCGCCACGGCCCGATGAAGCCCGTCGGCCTGACCAACGCCCACCGGCCAGAGGAGAAGCCCTACGCCGTCGTCCAGCTGCGGCGGGACAACGCGCTCGGCACGCTCTACAACATCGTCGGCTTCCAGACCAAGATGAAGTACGGCGCGCAGACCCAGGTCTTCCGCATGATCCCGGGCCTGCAGGACGCCAGCTTCGCCCGCCTCGGCGGGATCCACAGGAACAGCTTCCTCAATTCGCCCACGCTGCTCGACGACCGGATGCGCCTGCGCCTCGCGCCGCATCTGCGCTTTGCCGGGCAGGTCACGGGAGTCGAGGGCTATGTCGAAAGCGCCGCGATGGGCCTTCTGGCGGGCCGCATGGCCGCCGCGCAGGCCCTAGGGCGCGATTTGCCGCCCCCGCCCGTCACCACCGCGATGGGCGCGCTGGTCAACCACATCACCGGCGGTGCCGAGGCCAGGACGTTCCAGCCGATGAACGTGAACTTCGGCCTCTTCCCGCCGCTCGAGGAGGCGAGGGGCGGCCGCCGCGGCCGCAAGGACCGTTATCCGGCCTACACGCAGCGCGCCAAGGACGAATTCGGGGCATGGCTGGCGGCGAGCTGACGCGCTTTGCGCCCTCACCCACGGGGCTGCTGCATCTGGGCCACGCCTTCTCGGCGCTGATCGCGGCGACGCATGGCCGCTTTCACCTGCGGATCGAGGACATCGACCGGGATCGCTGCCGCCCCGAATTCGAGACCGCGATCTTCGAGGACCTCGCCTGGCTCGGCCTCGACTGGCCCCGGCCGGTGATGCGCCAATCCGACCGACTGCCCGCCTACCAGCAGGCGCTGGACCGCCTCGCGGCCCTGACCTATCCCTGCCGCTGCCGCCGCGCCGATATCCGCGCCGCCCTATCCGCCCCGCAAGAAGGCGCCCTGCCTGCGGGTCCCGACGGGCTGATCTATCCGGGCACCTGCCGCCACCGTGGCCACGATCAGGCCGGGCCCGATGACGTCATCCGCCTCGACGCGGCCCGGGCTTTCGCAGCACTCGGCCTCGACCGCATCGCCTTCCGCGATCAGGCGACACAGCCCGACCGGGACCACGCTTTGACCGCGACCGAATTCACCGCCACGATCGGGGACGTGATCCTGTCCCGGCGCGGCATGGGCACGTCCTACCATCTGGCAGTCGTCATCGACGACGCCGCCCAGGGCATCACTCTCGTGACACGCGGCCGCGACCTGCTGCAGGCGACCTTCATCCATATCCTGCTGCAACGCCTTCTGGACCTGCCGACCCCCCGCTATCTGCATCACCGCCTGATCCGCGACGATGCCGGCAAGCGCCTCGCCAAACGCGACGATGCCCGCGCGCTGCGCCATTACCGAGAGGCGGGCGCCACCCCGGACGACATCCGCCGCATGATCGGCCTCTGACTTTGCCTTGGTCCAAATATCCCGGGGGGAG